>JAJHUR010094181.1:0-16905 GCA_027495735.1 Lutjanus campechanus | reverse complement strand
CTGCTCTCCCCCCTCCCTCCCCTCCACTCTCAGACCACCACAGGAGACCGAAGCACTCAGGCCCAAAACAAAACACTGAAAGAGGCCGAGGCAGCGAGCACAGGGAGGAAGAACCGCAGGCATTTTCACTGTCTGTGTTTGGTGGCAGCTTTTAGCCTTCTGTCCATTTTGTTATCTGTTGTCAAGTCTCAGTGAGGACTGTCTCTGCAGGCCACAAATCTACCGGCTACGTCCACCATCTTAAAGTTAAACAGAACAAAATCTTAAAACCAAGCAAAGAACGACAGGACTCCAATTGACAGAGTGGTTATTCTGTGAGAATATGAGTCTTCAGCAAAGTTCGACAAATCAGGTGGGAATCTTTGTCGTGGAAGAAGGATGTGGGAAATGCAACTGTTGATTTTTAGGCATAATATCGGCTTCATTTAACTTAAGGATGTGGATTTTATTGCTCATCTTTTGCAGCACATTCAGCACATTCTTACCGCAGTGACAAAACAACAAATTCCTGCAGGATTACAGTTTACCACAGCGGCCTTAATTATTACGTTCTGATAGACTTTATTGTGGGATACTGTCGTAAGCATAGTGAAGCTCTTTTAAGGAATAGGGCAGTGTGTCATGTGATGAGAGAGGAGCAGAAACTTGTGAACTGTCAGTCTGGCAGTAAACGTACAGTTCAAGTTACAGTGTGAGATTTAATAAACGCTGCAGCTTCTCAAGACCAAGAAAAGTGTCGTCTGTTGTTTCCCAGCTGCTGGAAAAGTGAAGGATTAGGAGGAGATGAGGAGAAAAGGATCATGATAAACTAATGTTAGAGCTGCTGGTGTGACTGTGAGCCTGTCAGAAGCTTTGAAATCCTTCAACTTTTGCGTCTTTTCAGAGACGTGTTAAAAATGAATCCAACACTGAATCTCATCTGGGACAATTTATTTATTTATTTTTCATGTTTCTTTGAGTTGAGGCCGTGTTCCTGACTCGTGTGTGACAGCACAGATCATGCATGGCATTGCACAATGGAATAAAGTACGACTGACCCTTTATAATAAAATTTGCGGTGATGCAGTGTCCACTGCAGCTTTCCAGTGACATATATAAATTACTTTTTGTTGCTATTATCTGTAGCTGTTGTTTCTGTATTTGTTTGCTTTCACTGTTTTTATGCCTTTTAAATGCAAATTCTGTTTGTTGTTGTTTTAAATATTGATTGGTTTATCAAACAAATCAGCCTGCCTTTTATTTTTATGATCTTTAAAATGCAATTTTATTGTTCTATTATAATGAATTTCCTTGCATCCAAATGGAACTATATAAATAAAATTGCCTTGTGTTGCCTTGCTCTTACATGGCAATATTGCCCAGATGCGAGATGTGACCGTGGTGAAATTCATTTCACATTAGCTTTTTACTTTTGGTGATTGCATTTATGCTATCATAAACTTTTGGTTTCCACAGAGACAATCCTTTGGCTGTTTGCAGAGGGAAACAGAGAGATGTTAACGTCCAGGTCGGCCTACAAACATTTTAAGGAAAAAAGTTTTCCTGGACTTGCTTCCACCTGCTTCCAGTCTTTGTGCTAAGTGAAGCTAAACACACCCTGGATCTGGATCTGTCCCAGCTCCAGATACACAGAGATGAAACTTGTCATCTCACTGCTGATGTAAAACAAAAAAAAATGTCATGAGCAGAGCCAAATCAACATTCTGGTCTGACTTCCTGCCTGTGACTCAGCTCCAAGCTCATTAGTTCCTCCTGAATCTTTAAAAAGATTTAAAAAGATATTATCAAAGATATCATCAAACAAACAGGAGTGCGTTTACCTAGGACTATTTTCAGCGGCGGAGGAACACACACACACACACATACTTGTTCTTCGTTCACCAGATTTATCCTTCAGTCCTTTTTGAACAGAGAAAACGTTTCCCCCCCGTTTGAACCGACGGTGTCTCCACCCTCCAGCCTGTAGGTGCAGCAGTATTCAGAGGCTGTAAAACCACAAACCTGCTTCATCATCATCATCATCATCATCGTCTTTGTCACCTTGCTGCTGGCTGAGAATTGGCTCGTGTGTCAGCCTCTTCAACTCCCTCCACCCCCGCAAACCACCGTGTAATCTGCATAATTACAGGCCCATAACTTCATACGGTGTAATTTGTCTCAATAGGATGACGGGCGGTGAATTAACACTACAGTGAGAGCGGATTACAGTTAGTGTGGGTTTTTTTGTTGAATTGTGGCTTTTTTCTGGCAGGGAGGAGTCGCTTTGTAGCTTTCTTTTGTTGTGAAGGCGTATTTACTGTACAGGCTGTTCCACCATCTGACAAACACTTCTGATGGAGCGTACAGGCAGCTTTAAAGGGCCAGTACGCTCCGTCACAGCCGCCTGCTAGAAGGTCGAACAGCTTCTGAAACCGCTGCACCTCTCTGCTGTCAGTTTAGACGAGCTCTTTGTCTGAACATTTCTGTAACTTTCTGGAACCAACAAGCCGACATTCACGCCCACTTCCAGCTGTGATTGGTCACCTGAGTGGAGTGGAGGGTTTGAATTCCTCTCTCTGCTTTTTTAAATTGTTTGCACGAATGTTTCTGTCGTTCTTTCACAGAATCAACCATGAATAGTTGTGTTTTCATCCAAAAGTGTTGCAATTTTTAACAGAGTTTTGAGTAATGACGTTATAAAGTTGGTTAATCAAGAAAAGTGGAAGGTGGCACCAAGTCTCCAGTCAGAAACCTGTTGTACCATAGAAGAAGAAGAAGACGGTGCAACAAGATTAAAGACAAGACAAAAAGATCGAGTGGAACCTCAAAGGGTGAAAAACAATTAAGCCCGATAATGATTAACTGATCACAGATAAATCGTTATCATCCCTAATTAAGAATTTGATCAATCAAGTTAAATTTTCTCGATCTTCTATCAAATGACTAAAGATTATCTTTATATGTTTCACAGGCTGTCAGACTTTATGTTACATGTTCCTGTGGAAATCAAGTTTTGATTGAAGGGAAAAATGCATTTGATATTGTTTGGTACGAGCTAAATTTTATGTTTTAGAATAATTCCTGATTTTGCTGCTTCATAATAAAAGCTTTCAAATGACAAAATATCAGATGTCTTTTATTGTGAAGAAAGAAATCTGGTTGACGTTTTGCAGCCGGGTGATGTTAGATGATGTAACAATGGCGGTCATATGAATTTTCAAGATATTGTTGACTTGAAAACTTTTTTTTTTCACCCCTGAGGCAGTTGACAGGCGTCCTGCCAGATTCAGATTCATAAATCACTGGACTATTGGCTTTGGCGGAGGTCTGGTGGCTCTGAGTTCCCGTCTAGTTATTTAATGTAAATTCATTGCATGGCTGCTACAGTTAAAATGTCAACTATAAATGGTATAAAAATGTGGTTTGGTGGAATAAAAATCCCAGGGATTATGACTTTATTTTTCCCTTGTTAATTCTGACTTTTACAACACTAAAGGGTTTGAGCTCCTCCTCTGCAGGACACGTTCAGATCTGCTGTCTGTGTGATTTGCCTGCAATAAATCTGCTTTATATTTGTGGTGAAGTGCTGCTTTTACTGTGGAAGGCTCTTCAGAGAGTCTGCACACAGAGCCAAACAGAGACTGAGAGGGGCTTTTGTCCTGCTCCAGACGTTTCTCACAGACTGTTTACGGCCTCTCTGCATGTTGGGACTGTTTATGAGCCTCGTGGACGCCGCTGTCAGGATGCCACGAGCGCGCAACGAACCCGAAATCTGTCACAACCTCCCACTGTTCCCGAGGTGCCTGATATAAAAGAATGAACAAAGAGAGTCATTGAGCTTCGCGGCAGGGACAATACATTTAGAAACTTTAATTATGAAACTGATGCATGTTGTTTAACGCAGCTGTCATGAAGTCAAATAGACCTGACAGCCAAACGCAGGATCGTCTTCCATTTTCTGTTTCTATAGCTCTCAGGCTGGTTTAATTCTCCAGTTTTTCCTCCTCAGCTCTCTGGCAGGATCGCCCTCTGCCTTCAGTCTTTAACCTCATCCTCTCCTAACATCAGCAATCACATAAATCTCACCACCGGCGTGTTAACGGTGCAGTGGAGATGGAAAATTTCTCACCCTGGTATTGATCCTAAAGCAGCATCACACGACCCGATGTGAACGCCGTTCGATTAGCTTTTACAGCTTTGGTTTGATGCGAGACGTTGGAAGACAAAAGAGAGATTTAGCTCTCAGATGCTCGAGACTGAAGCTCTCCCGCTGCGGTCAGTCTGCCGCTGCAGGAATAAAAGCTCAGTGAAGAAGCTGAGTTACTGTGATAAACAAGCAGCGAGACGCAAACCACAACCAGACGAAGATCGAGACCACAGAAGGTTTGTGAGGAGACGAGACTCACGAGCACGACCGACATTTACGGAGTCATCAGTCAGAGTCAGACATGGAAACCTTTTAATATAACAGATAGCAGAACAGTGTGAAGGTTCCTGCCTCAACAGAAGATTCAGATTGTTCAGATTGATGTCAGTCCTTCAGTGTGTCTGTATGTTACAGAGCTGGACACAGGACAGTTAGCCTAGCTTAGCATAACGACTGGAAAAAGAATGGAACCACTGTGGATCTGCACAAAATGTAAAAAATCCACCTACTAACACCTCTACTCACAAATTTTCTCATGGTACCTTTTGGTCTGCTTTTTTAGTCTAAAAATTACAGAAACTGAGCCTCCCAGAGTCCCGCTGTCCTTGGAGCCTCCGTCAACTTCCTCTTTCCTGTACTTAGATATGTTGTACGCTCGTCTCGTCTCTGTTGAAGATAAAACCAAAAGTAGCATCTAGCTGCAACTTAAGTTAGCTAACATTAGCAAAACACTAGCTAACTAGCTAACCCACATCCATCATTACCTAGCTACTTATATCTGATAGCTAATTTTGACAAAATGCTAACCGTCTGGCTAAGCTAAATCAATCACTAGCTAGCTAGTTTCATCTGATAGCTAATGCTGACAAAGCAAAGCTAGCTAATCTCCTTCATTGGTTATCTAGCTAGTTTGCTAGAGTTTTGCTAACATTAAATAATGTTGCTTTTACAGCAGTCCTCCAACATCTATCTATCTATCTATCTATCTATCTATCTATCTATCTATCTACAACTATCTTCAAAATGTGTTTTTCTATTCAGTGTAGATGAACATATAAGGACAGGAAACAGAAAAGAAGAGAGCTGATTGAGGTTTCGCTGCGCACCAAGCTTGCTCAACTCAACTGTTATTGGAGTAAAGGGCAAATAGGGGCGGGACTTATGATCAATTGTGAAACATTTAAATGTGCCATTTTCTGAATAAGGACTGGTGGACAAGAGCAGCCGTTTCAAGTTGAGAGGCTTATTTTAAATATTTACTGTTCACTATCTATTTTACTTTTATTGCTCTGTTCATTTATATTGTTTGTGCTTCATGAATTAATATCTCACATAAATAATTTTCCACTAGGCCAACCCTGGGCTACACTGCCTCTTAGTGTGAATCTTTCATTTCTGCTCTTTAAAGTTCCAAACAATGGAACAAAGAAAAGTGGTGTCTATGACCACTATCTGCTAAAGATCTCACATGATGCAAAATGATGATTCCTAAGAGTCAGAAATAACATTTTAGCCCACGGCTGATCAATTTGTCGACGAACAGAAAAATGAAAATGCAACTATTTTGATAGCTGACACTCATTTAATTAATTTTTCAAGACGACAGCAGCTCGGTGAGGCTGTAATTATGCACACTGGTGCTTTGAGCCATGCTAACATCATCATGCACTGGAACAATGCTAACAGTTAGCTAATCTCTATAAAGAGATGTGAATGCAAAGTCTGTATGCAAGATTTTGCTATCCGATTTTGCAGTCCGAGTAGTATTGACCAATCACATTTGAGCATGCAAGTAAACAGTCAGTATGGAGAGGTGTTGCAAACTGGACGATAAACACTGACCGGAAGAGGAAATCTTGGTCTGAATATGCAGGTTGAAACACTGGCTGTTTGCCCCATCAGACGACAGCTGATGAGTTCTGAAATTGATGTTAAGCAGGTAAAATGTTCACCATGTTTACCAGCTTAGTTTAGCATGTTAGCATGCTAACATTTGCTAATTGGCACTAGACATGATGCAGATATTTGCTCATAAACCAAAATATTGGAAATATTAAATTACTGGATAGGTCAAAGCAGGCCAGCTGACAGTCTTGTCTGGGCCCGTGAAATGTGTTTTTGGTCATAACTCAAGAATCAATTCATTTCACACTAATTTCTAGATTTATAGAAAACTAGCAAATCACAAATATCAAGTTTAAAGTGGCGCAAGAGGAAAAGTCAGATTTTTGCAGAACAGTTGAGTGATTTGCAGCTTTACAAGGAAAAGTGAAGAAGTAAATAAAGATTTTAAACACAGCTCAGTGTCTTAAATGGAAACCAGCAGCAACCTGTTCGGCAAAGAAACACGTTCAAAAATGTCGAACGCTGCGGTGCGCCTCGGATATTTTACATGTTCAGCTTTCAACCTCGGTCAAATCATCTGGACCCGACTCTGAGCCAACTCACTGACAGATTTATATGTGAGGAACTTTTTTAAGCCTCACAGCGGCTCCTCCCCCCTCCTTCTCCCTCCTGCCTTGTTGCTGCATTGAATGGATTCGCCCGCAGAGTCTGTGATGCGAGACTAATCAGGTCCCATTCCAATTCTGGGCACAGCGGAGGACACCAGACCCCGGTCCCCCCAGCAGGTGATTTGCACTTGATGCATTTTAATTGGTGCACAAAGAGATCAGGCGCTGTGTGTCTGCAGCTCCTGCAGCAGCGAGGTAACAGGAGCCTTCAGACGCCGCTGTGGGTTCAGAGATGCACAGGAGTCTACGCCGGCCCGCTCGAGGCTCTTTGTCCGTCCGCGATCAATGGGAGGGGAAGCTAACCCTGAGCGCTGCGGCGGCTAATGGCTTCACAACAAACCCTGCAGAGAATATGAGCTCCTGAGGCTCCCAGTGACAAAGGCTGAGGAGAATAAAGGAAGGCCCAGATAGCTGCACACATGCATACCAACAAACCTCAGTAAGGATGATGTATGACGGCTGCAGAATTAAAACACAGCGCCGATGAATTATGAATCATCTCTGGCGTGAAAATATTGGTTCAATCAAGTCCCGCAGAATAAATAAATGTATGAATCAGCCTCCGCGGGTTGTTTTGTCCTGCAGAATTCATCACCATCAGCAAGGAGCTGCTCTTCATCCCGAAGCTAATAACAAGAGTGACGGGACATAAAGACAGCGTTCAGTCTGCGAGACAGACGCTCTCGGCTTATTTTACAGTTACAGAACATATTCATCAGGAAATAGATGCGTTTATTGTTCTATAGAGACGTCTCGAGATGATTAGAGGTCTATTCAGTGTGAGACAAAAGAAATCAGAGTCTGATCTCTGTGTTTTCTCCTCCTCAGCTTGCTGGTGTTGCAGCGTTGCTGCTCCACCACCAGCTCAATAGTGTTCTACATTCCACTGGTTTTAAAGGATCAATTTATGGATTATAGATAATTTCACTGTTTTTCAGAGCTGTTTAAGGTGGAATTAAATAGAGCTTGAGATCTGACCCTATGGGTTTGGGTTGGGTTGAGCCTTATTTCTCACATATTTCATGGGCTTATGTTGTGTTTGGGCTGTGTTATTATTATCACTATTATTATCAGCCGTAATATTTTATTTGATATTTTTCTCCCCAGTTTTGTCGTTGCCAATTGAAATTCCTCCCCATGTATTGTCCCTGTTGTAAGAGACATTTTGAACCCTTTGACTGAAATCAATAGTCCTGCACTGAACCTAAAGAAGATGTTTACTTATAAGAAAAGCATTAACAAGATGTCCGCTCTGAACTGTTCAGTCAAACCTCCCCGTGCAGCTGAGGACACGGTCGTCTCTCAGCAAACATCATGTCTGTGGTGTTTGTGACAACTGGTGAACAAAATCTCTATGTTTGGAGAATTCTTCTGACTTCTCTGCACCGTCCAGGTGACAGAAGTGTGTCCCTGCTCAGCTGAACAGTGTTGGTTGTGACTCTGTTTGTAATTGTAAGTAATGTATTTTGTAATAAAGTACTTAAAAGTCGGTCGACTCTGATGACTTTGTTTCTCACCGGGGAAATTCCCACCACACCTGTCGCTGCCAGCTCCTACTGTTCATGGTGCATGGAGGGAAGCTTGTTAAGAAAAATGTCTGAAGGGCTGTGATCGAGTTCGGGCCGAGATATGCTAATGAGGGACGGGTTCGGGTCGGGGACGGACAGAATTTTGTCGGGCTTGGGCCTTTTCAAGCTCAACTTTTCAGGCCCGATTAAAAGTTCTAGAAGAAAACCTCAACAAAAATGGTCGTCTAACATTAAAGCCAACCATGAATTTGCAACGATTCTTTATATGGAGAATTAGTAGCTTTATTAATGTTTTTAAAGGGATAGTTTGGTTAGTTAGCTTGTGTTCTACAACTCCTGTGTTCTGTGAAGTAAAATTACTGATTTTGTTAAAGGAGTCTGGTGTGTTTGGAGGCAGCGACATCACAGTGGTTTTCTGTCAGAAAAAGCTGTAGAAGTTTACACCAAACTAAGTTATTTGCTTAATTATGCTGTCATTTTATCTTTGTTGGGGGGATCATAACATATTAAAGGTAGAATCAGTAGGATTTGTCCGAGCTGTTTGTAAATGCTCCAGTAAGACCAAATACTGACATCTCGGGTTGGTCCGGAGTGTTTGTGAGCACAAATTAATGAAGAAAAGGGACAAACACACTTGTAGTGGGCCGTAGGTGTGACTGAAACGGATTATTTTCTTATGGAGCTTTAAGGGATTAAAGCTGATAAAACTGTCATTAAGTCTCTTCCAGGTTCTAAATGTTTGTCCATGGGTTTCTAAGAGGGAAACGACTCATAATAACAAAATAATAAATTATATCATATTAAGGCATTTATATATAACTGGGTTTCTATAATTGATTTAAGGTGTTAGTTAAAGTGTTTTGGGTTTTGGGGAGTTTTAAGAGTGACTTTAAAACTGATCAAATCAACTGAACCTTAATGTTTTATTCATCGGCTTTTATGGAACATTAATCAATTAATTCATAGAGTATAAAATAAGATAAGGTATTTTTAATTGGGTTTCCATGTTCAATTCACCAGTTAGGACGAATGCTACCCCTGAGTGTGACTCTTTGAACGTATTGCTTTCTAATAACTTGTTATGGGGAAAACTTATTAAATAAAATATTAATAGATTATAATGTTTTAAAGATTTTTAATGTTTTTTGAAATGGATTGACTTCTTTTTAGAAGAGAAGAAGAAAAAAAGCCATTAACCTCCCTAACACATTAAAGCAACCCCTGAATGTGAACCTTAATTAAAAAATCGAAGCCCTTTTAAAACAAATTACGAGGTGGCTTTAATGTTATTTGGCAGATTTTTACAGGATTTTCTTTCCTCTGGGGAGATAACTGGTTTTTCATTTTGTGTTATCAGTTATTTGTCAAGATAAGGTGAGTTTCCTCGTATGGTTGACGTCTCCATTTGGAAACAGCTTATTGATATTCAGAGTCAGCTGACATGAACAGGAGGTTTAATGAGCTGCAGTAAACTGACAAAACAAAAAAAAAAAGACAGTGGTTCGCTCTCTGCTCGTCCGGTCGTCTCTCACACACAGTTTAAAGCTTGGATTCATTGTCTTTGAGGAAACAGAAAGCTCTTTTCACAGCCTGATTTGGGAGGAGAAGCTCCACACACACAAAAAAAGAGGAAATTTGTCCAACCGCGGTGGAGGCAGCGTGGCTAACAGGAGCAGAATGTGGTTATCTGGATGTGTGGTCATGGTTCTGTGAGACTCGAAGGCTGGAAAACAAAGGAGACGAGTTCCTCGAAAGCACACACAACACGGTGAAAATGGGGGCTGGTGTTTCCATGGAGTTTCCCACAATGCTGTGCTTGAAATAAGGGATGTGCTGTCAACAGAAACAGAGCGTCTGAATAAATGAATCCCCAGAGACTGCAGTATTTACATTTAAAGCTGCACCAATCAATATCTTTATATTAACAATTGATCAAATGTCACGAGTGTTAAAGAAGTCGCTCATAGTGACGAACCCACAGAGAATCGTCACCAAATCTGCTGATTTTTAGCCTCTTTTAGCTCCTAGTTTTTGGTTTTGTGGTGAATTTCCTGTCTGGTTCAGTCTCTGATTTCATCCAATGAACTTTAATAAGCAACAAACAAGCAACAGTTAGAGACACAGTGGAACATTTAGCAGCTACAGCGGCAGCCATTTCCTTCTGGAGTCGGTGGAGACCAAAAACAGAGCAATAAAAGGGACTTTATTTCATCAGATGGACACAAACACGACTCTGAATGATCATGTTGCTCTGCATCTGTGGATGTGGAGGTAAGCAGCTGTTTCAAGTTGTAAATATGTTAAAAACTTGTGTTTTCAGCTTGTTACGCTGCCCCCCAGTGGCCAAAAAGGAGGCTTTACAGGCTGTTGCCACCCATACAGTGTGAGCTCACTAATGGTGTTTTTCAACTGTCACTTTTGGCAACATCAAGTCAAACCATTTTGCATTTCAGGCCAAAGTGTGTCTGCCCTGCCCTCAAGCAGGTTGTGGTAATGTCTTGACAACCTTGCTCCTCCTGTCTATGAAAGAAAGATGTTTTTGAAAGTGTCAGTGTGTTCAGCTCTCAGAACGTTTGTAGCTTCTGACTGAATCTCTGTGGCTTGAAGTTTAGTTTCTCTCCCATTTCGCTGTTTGTACTTTCAGGTATCTGCTTTATTTTACTGTTTGATGTTTGATTTCAGCTGTGTAGGAGTCATCTGATGAACACCCAGTGTTTACTGTTTTTGCTGCCTTATAATAAAAGCTTTTAAATAACAAAAATGGGGGACTTTTAAAGTGAAGAAAAGATTATAGGAAATGAAATGTTTACAGCTGCAACACTGAAATTTTTGTAAATTTGCAACAATATAACATTGTCGCTCTGGTTCGATTCAGGACTCTGACCTTTAGGTTTGAATCTGCCCTATGATAAAAAGGGACCTGGCAGATTGCACCTCTTCCAACCTGTGACACTCTGCCTCTGAGCAATGCAACAATTTTAAATTAATATTGATTATGTAAGATACAGCATCACTTTTTCACTCATGATTGGCCATTTCAGCATCAAAGGTTTAACCAAATTTCAAGTAAAGTGGCACAAGAAAATGTGACTTAATCCACTTCCATCCACTACCGCTATGTGATTGTTAGGAAGTTGTTTCATTGAGATAAACAGTCAGAAAACCATTATAGCACTGCAGAAGAAGAGGACGCAACATGACATAATTAAAAGAGCTCTGGTCAAACACCAAACTGTGAAAAACAATGTAGAGATCTTACACAGTCTAATGGCAGTTCAAGAAAAAGCCACAAATTCTATATACAAGAATTATACACCTCTACAAAAGTGCAATGCCAAATCCAAAAAAGTTGTCTAAAATGTAAATAAAACCAGAACGCGACTTGAATTTAACTGAACAAAGATATTTAATGTTCAAACAGCTGGAATATATGAGATTTGTATTAGTTTCATGTACTGATGTGAGGAAGTTTCCATCAGATCTGTGTGGAGTCATGGATGTGTTATAGAGCCACGAGGAGACTGTCGGAGCGGAAACAGCTGATCAGTCATGTGAGTTAAGTGTTTTTCCATCTCTCATTAAATGCATTAACTCATTTTACAACAAAAAACACTAAAGCCAAATGTTTTTACTGAATTGAGGTTTCCATCAACCTTTTCTAATGTGACACTTCAACATGCTCATAAAGATATGTTGATGGAAACACAGCTGTTGATATCTTCTCACAGATTTAAGTCAGTAGTATTTCATTTTAAAGGCTTTGTTCTTTATTGTTTGAAGGCTACAGTCTTAATATTTTAAAATACGTGTTTATCTTGACAATGCCTCTGTCCTGATCTTCCTGGACGAACCTCAGAGACGAGTCGATCGTCTCCACTGACACCAGCTGAGCTATCCGGACAGATAAATACAGTAGAAGCTGATTCAACACGGTTCATTTGGCAGGAATCACTGGTCGTGCCTTCAAAAGTAGGAAGTTGGACGAGCTGCTATCAGAATAAATATCTGCCGGCGAGGACGAGACCTCCTAATGTGGACAGACGCAGCTGCTTTCTGCTGCAGTCAGTGCTGAAAACTTCCTGTGGGGAGTCTGAGGTCAGAGAGTAAACAGATCTCCTCCTACACATGATCCCATCCCAGAGAAAAACCAAACACTTCCTCTTTTCCCACGTAGTTCTACCAGAGAACTGTAATTGTGTTCTGAACTTTGACCCCGCTGATGCAGAAATCTAATAGAAAGGGAAAGTGTAAATCACGGCTGGGAGGACGCTGAGAAGGACGTCCTGACAGAACTGACAATGAGAGCTCTTTTCACAAGAACAGCAACATGTTTCATCTCCATCTCACATACCAAGATGAGCTTGTCACCACTGTTTCCAGCAGCTGTTCCAGCACAACAAGCCTCAACCCTCTGCAAGCCTCTTTTACTCGATCCGTGTAAACAACAGCAGGACACAGCGTACAGTTTATTTACATTTCCTCAGAGACGTACGATGAACTCAGCAGGAGGAGAACAGACTTCGGCATCACAAACACCACAAGCAGCTGAGAGATGCAGACAGAAGGAAGCAGCTGAAAAGGTTTATCATGAGTAGATGTTTGTACAGAACATACTGTACCAACCGCAAACATCAACACAATCTCAAGTGTGAAACGACAACACAGTCCGACGGGCGCAGCTCCAAAAAAGTTGGGACATTAGAGATGCACCGATTCCATTTTTTTGTCTTTGTAAGAACTATAATTGACAGCATCCACAAACATTTTTGCAGCTTTTCTTGGATTGGATATTCATAATAAAACACTGACTATTAAATTACCTACATATTTTCTCCAAAAGTGTTCCAGGCCTTATTATATCATTATATTCATCATATTAAGGTTCTGAACTGGAGGGAGCAGGATTTTGGAAGATTTCGCAGGACACCGTTTCATGTGATCTCATATCTGTGAATATTAGCCTAAAGAGCTAAAAAGTTTACCGCAGTTTGGCAGCACCGTCAGCTGCTCTGTCTCGTTGCAGACCGTCCGTCTTCTCTTCATCCTGTTCTTGGAATCTTTCGCTAACACAGACTTCATGCAAGCTTGTGTCTGACTGTGTGCTGCTGTGATCAGCAGCTGTGGTGGCTGTGACGTTACGGTTAGTGTGTCTGCTGCGAGCACGACATGACCACTGTGCAGAACATGGCACAGAATCAAATATGTGAGGCTAACTGGTCCGGGCCAGTCGATCGATGCGTCCCTTTGAGATATTGTCTAAAACATAAAAAAACATAATGCAATAATTTGCAAAAAACTATTTGACTTGACTTGAATTGAAAACAGCACAAAGACAAGATATTTAACATTCTTATTAACTTTGTTTTTTGTGAATAGAAACTCATTCTGAAGTTTTAAAGTGAAATTCTTTCTCATTCTTACTTGATAAACGACTTCAGCTGCTCAACAGTCCTGTTTGGTCTCTGTTGTCGTATTTTGTGCTTCATAATGAACCACACATGTTCAATGGGAGACAGGTCTGAACTGCAGGCAGGTCAGTCTAGTACCTGAACTCTTTTACTACGAAGACACACTGTTGGAACACGTCCACAATGTGTCTTGGTACAGTTACCCATGATGCACTGGGCACTAACACACCCTCATACTATCACAGCTGCTGTCTTTAGAAGTTAGAGCTGGTAACAATCTGGATGGTCCTTTTCCTCTTTAGCCCGGAGGACACGACGTCCATGATTAGTGAAAACAATCTGAAACGTGGACTCGTCAGACCACAGCTCACTTTTCCACTTTGCGTCAGTCCGTCTCAGATGAGCTCGGGTCCAGAGAAGTCTGCAGTGTTTCTGGATGTCGTTGATATATGTCTTTCTCTTTGCATGGTCGAGTCTTGGTAGAGAAACTGTGTTCACTGACGACAGTTTTCCAGTGTGTCACATTTTAGAAATTTAAATTTATAACAATTTCGATACACAATTAATAATCCGTCATTTATCTTGTAAAATGCAGCAGAAGGCACCGTCTGGAGGAATTAGCTCCACCAAATGTCCATCAACTCGGAAACAAACGTTATTTGTTTTTTTCTTTCGCAGATTTTATGAAAACGTGGCTAAAATTTGCACTGAATGTGGATGTAAACACAAAGTGTTCACTCAGGCAGCTGATTTTGATTAGTTTTATACTTTGTTGATTTAGGCACATTTCAGTTGTTTGGTTTAGTCCTGTAGTTCCTCCTGTGTTTACCGTCAGTACACTCTGGATCGCTCGGCCGTGTGTTGACTGTTTTGGCGTCTGCCTCAGAGTCACCGAGACAAATGACTGTACCGTCGCTGCACTCCAGATATGAAGTGATTCTGGCTCCTCACAGCTTGGAAACACACACCGCAGTTCAATCCGTCCTGACGTGCAAACGGATGCTAAATCACCACCCTTGTATTTAGCATTTTGATGAGCCCCGTATCTTTAATCAGGCCTGCGTTCCACAGGCAGAAACATTGGCTGAAATAGAGCAGCAGCCGTGTGGAGGCCGAGTCGCTCTAAATCTGACAAATGAGACCTCCGCGACTTCACTGCCTCCATAAACCTGCCATTCACGCCTAATCTACAGAGCCATCGACGCGTGCAGTATTACCTTGCATAATTGACAGCCCACACATTAAGCCAATGTCACAGAAATCATTTTAATTTTCTCAGAGAGGAGGTTGGAGGTTGTCGCCAAATCTTAATTGTTCCTTTGGTTTGACGCCCAAACGTCCAGGAAGATTAAGACGTGTTACTGGGCGCCGTCAGGACACGGAAGCCATGTTTGTGTCTCACCTCGTCTGTATGTGGGCTGCACACGCTGCTGCCTCGGTGTGCAAACCTGCCTGAAAATCTTTATGTTTACTCCGACGTCTGCAGAGGCCTGCGGATGATGAAACACACCCTCTGGGAGCCACAGTGGAGGCCTGGGCTCTGTTTCTGATGCTGCTTCACTTAATATTGAAGTAATACAGTCACATTAGCAGAGCTGCAGCATTTCTGCTCAGATGTTTCTGTCATCACTCCAGTGTCAGACGCTACAGGCTTTTTATTATCTGCTCCCACATCATTACAAATGAGGTGACGGCTGACCTTCACTCACTTTATACAACACAAAGTGAATTTAAAGATGGCATTAATGCTAACGGAGTCGGTGGGAAGACGTAAAGAGAGAGCACAAGGATCCAGGTTTGTTCTGGACGCTGTGAACTGAGGCAAAGACGTTTCTACTTGAGTTGGAAAGCTCGAAACTTCAGGATTCATAAGTTGCATAACATCACGATGTACACAGACAGCAGACAAGGGAAAAGAAAAACTAATGGAGTTCCTGTCTGAGCTGCCAGAAACATCCCCACACACACACACACACACACACACACACACACAGAGGATTTGTCTTTGCGGTAAATGTTCAGTTTTGTATATTTGCTGTTTTTGGCACAGAAACACAAACTGGACAAAAAAACACATCAGATGAAAATTGTTTTGTGCAAGGACGTATAAAACTGAAGGGAAATAAACATCAAGGTTCATCAAGACGACAAAATCTACTGTGAGACATCAGTTTGTCAGTCTTCAGAGATTTCGTCGCACCATTTATACCAGCTTGTCCGTCTGTGGAAGCAGCTCATCGCCAGGGTTCGGTGTCTGGATTTTCATGATTCTGATTCTGCTTATTGATTTTGACTCTTGATTTCAGTTCTTTGTGTGTCCTCCTGCGTTCACCACAGCAGAATTGTGTGAAATGCTAATTACCATGGATAAATACCAGCAGAAACACTGTGCTAAGCTAACGTTAGCTCAATAACCGTAACAGCAGTGGTTTATTTTCTGGTTTCTTGAGTGTTTGGCGGTTTACTGAGGTTACTTTACTGTAACAATGGAGGAGTTTCAAGTGTTTTGTAACAGCATTTACTAAATTGATATGGCTTAAGATTGACACAATTTGTGCTATTTACCTGCCAGTCAGGCAACTTAGCAATTACATAAGGTAGTAGATGAATCAAAAATGATGCTATAATCATGATTTAGTAAGACAGGAACACATGCATGCATTGACCTCACGTCTATAGGTGCAGCCAGATCAATAAACAGTACGTGTCTGCAGTACATGGTCTGATTTAAAACTAGTGTAGGAATCGATAAGCAGGGTCACAATTAACATTTCGTAATTATTCCTTTTGGAATCATAATTGTGGAATCCTTTCTTATTTGGAATCTGTTCTCGATGCCCAACCCCACTTATTAAGACCCATAGTTATGTTTATTGTTCAGCAGCGACCTCTAGTGGCCGTGGTAATTATGACAAGAGCAATATTTTCACACGTGCATCCATTAAGAGATATACAAAGTCTCGCGATACATCGACGCCATGTTTACATGCTACCTGCTACATGCTACAGTTGACATTTCGGCTAAAAACATGGTGTAAATGGCGTCTTTGTGGTTAAATTTTAATGTTGCGGCTCACAGACACTTGGATTACACCACACGAGCAGGATGGAGACATTTTGTGTTTGTTTTGTGTTCCTTTTTTTAACATTTTATCCGTGGTCACCGTTCACTGCCATTAGCTGCAACCCTGTTTTCTGCTGCTGAAACTCCAGAAACTTCACCCTTCCTCACATCAGAATAGAGGTGAGTACATATTGAGTGGGTTATCATCTAGGGCTGGAATATCACTTTAAAGCATTTGCCTGCTGAAGGAAAGTGCAACTGATGA
>JAJHUR010094180.1:0-20632 GCA_027495735.1 Lutjanus campechanus | reverse complement strand
ATAATGAAAAAAAACAAAAAAAAAAAAAAAAAAACAGCACAGAACCAATCCTGTTCTAAGTTCTTGCAGGAAAAAACATATTTCTTTGATGGGCACGACAAATACATAAAATGATGTCAACAGGAGGGATATGTCAGTAAGGGAAAGTAAAACCCATCCAGAAAATGACTAAAATGAACATGTCAGGATGAACAATGAAGTAAAATTATATGGCAATTTAATGTGGTGATCAGTATGCATTTGGTGAATCTGAACCAACCCTTTAAAGCACTGTATATGAGTTTACAAAATACAACAACCAAACTAACCGACTGAAGTTGCATTTTATCAGCAACTCTTGAGTTCTGGGAAGTAAATTACATGGTTTTGTCAAAGGAGTCTGGTTGCTTTGGAAAAAGTGACACAAAAGGCCCCTGACTGCAAGATAAAGCAGTGAAAATATTGTAAATATAGTGTACACTTAATTTGAAATGGATTTTTTAGGTGTCTTTCGCTGCTGACCCTGTCCACAGCAGTACATTGCTTAGCTTCCTGCACTGAGACTCCTGCTGCTTCTCCAAACTGGGGGCTTGTCGACCTCCATCTACTGTGAGCTAACAGACTCACAATGGATAAGTTCCTCTAAAACTACACTTTAAATAATCCAAACAAAACTTTTAAGCCAATTAGTGTGACATACATTTTGACAACATTAAGTCTGCTTGGCTTTAGCTATTGGAATCATTATCTTTTCAGATGAGTAGCCAGAGAAATAATTCTGTGTTTTCTGAGTTTTAGTTGATCATAATAGCAAAAAATTTATTTTAGATATTGTAGAGTTTAGTCTTTTCTGCACACAGAAAGTGTCTAAACTCTGGACCATTGTTCGCTCATTGTCTTATGGCAAGAATTGTTCACTTCATTGCCCCTTCATTCACTGGATGTTATATTACAAAAAAGTTTAAACTGACCGTCATGTGGCAACTGGAAAACAAAGTGGCTATATTGGATTCTCTCACAACTACCCACCATCTATTGGTTTCTTAATAAGATTATAATTAGGATACGGTGTTAAAGCTCACATTTAAAACTGAGCTCACATGATTTTTTCTGTGTTTTGGAGTGGAGCTACTGCAAATTTTGTGACATCACATTTGAGTATTTATGGCTACTGAAATCCACAAAATCCAATGTTTAAAAAACAACTAATTTTGTCACTAAATATCTCATCAGTTCCCTTTAATCAGTTATGGCCTTAAAAATCTCCTCTCAGCTCAAACAGACAGCCCTTCCCTCGGCTCTTCCTCCTCATGGCTGAAGTTTCTTTTCTCCTGCTCTGACAGGCTGTTTGTGACAGGTGCAGAGTGTGTGTGTGCATGAAAGTGTGTGTGTTTGGGTGTGTGAAAGGACCCCCCCTCCCCTCCTTCACCCATCTCACTCACACACACACACAGACACGCACACACACACACACACACACGCACACACACACACACACTCCTGCTGTCCTTTGAAAGAGAACATAGAGGGGACAGAGTGTGTACAGAAACAGCAGGTTGATGGGATAATGCCCATCATCTGTTGCACCGTGTCATTTCTGTGCTGCCGTAACCTGCTTTTGTAACGGCCCTGTACACACACAAACACACACATGCATATAAACACATAAACACACACACCTTTAGACAGCACTTATTCCCTCCTGCTATTTTATTTTCACAGCAGTGCTTATGCTCTCTGTGTGTATAAATGTGAATGAGCAATAGAACAAAATAAAATATAAAAGAACAGAAAGAGATGCAAGGTGGAGCATTTATTCAGTTACTTTATTTGAAAGGGTATGAATAAGACTGTCATTACACTGTCATAACCATATCATGTGTCTTTATGAATGTTTATGACCATTGTCATCAAGCGTCATTTGGTCAATTATGCCATGTTTAATGCAAAGTTGACATTGTTTGAGAGGTCTCTGTTATGACAACGTGACATTAGCCAAGGCAAAAATGTCTTTGTTATGAAAAAGCAAGTAATGTCACTGCTATGGCAGGTTGACATTAACCAAGACAACATAACCTGCCAATGTCTTTGTCATGACAACTTCACACTATCAAACCTAAAGAAAGGATTAGCTTTGTGCGTCAAGGTTACATTATACTGTCATAACCATGTCGTGACACTTGTCATGAACATGAAGAGTCTTTACAAATGTTCATGATTGTTGTTATTAAGTGTCATTAGGTCAATTATGTCCTTTTTAATGCAAAGTTGACATTGCTTGAGATGTCTCTGTTGTGACAACTTGACATAAATCAAGCCAGTAATGTCTTTGTTATGACAACTTGACATTATCAAACTTAAAAGAAACTGTTTAGCTTTGTGCCTTAACAATACATTATACTGTTATGACAATGTCATGACACCTGTCATGTGTTTTTATGAATGCTCATAATGGTTTTAATTAAGCATCATTCGGTCACAGTTTGAAGTAAAGTTGAGATGTTTTTGTTATGACAATTTGACATTAAAGAAACTGTTTAGCTTCATGTTTAAACATTACATTGTGTTTGCATTCATGACACCTGTGATGAAATGAAAAAGTCTTTAGGAATGTTTATGACTGTCAAGACTATTATAAATGTGTCATGAACAGCTTTCTTGACCTCAAGCAAAATGGTACATTTTGAACTTGTCATAAAGATGTAATTAAGTTTCATTACACCTTGAAATGCTTTTGTAACAGTGTCACGAATTATCTCCTGGACTTAAACTAAAATTGGACTTGGTGTCGTTAAATGTTATAAGGCCAGTTTGACGACAGAACACAGTCCCGAGGTGATTTAGCTTACAGATGGACAGATAGCAAGTTTACTTGTTGCCAAACAGTTTCTTCAAGTTTGATAATGTCAAGTTGTTATAACAAAGATAATGTTAATGTCAAGTTGTCATTCAAAGACATTTTTGTCTTGGTGAAATGTCAACTTGTTATAACAAAGACATCTTCAATATTGCCAACTTAAAAAAAAAAACTCCTTCATGGTCACAACAGGTGTCATGATGTGGTTATGACACTGTAATGACAGTCTTACGGGCACCCCTTCCAATATCATCAGATAAAAGAAGGAGAAAAACCTAAAGTGTGTATTAAAATATAAAAATACATAGACAAATGTACACAAGACCAGTCACGTGTGTGTGTGTGAATAGGTGTGTGTGTGTGAATAGGTGTGTGTGTGTATGAGGTGTTCAGGCATACGTCAGCCAAGCCAGGGATTGTGTTGCGGCACAGCCTGCTCACAATAATCATTGGAATAAATTCCCTCCACTGCTGTGAATGACCTAATCCAGATTTGATGGTCATTATATCAGGCCTGTTTCATTATGCTGTAAACATACAGCGGAGATAATCTTAATCTCTGTAATGCCACTGTAAACGAGAACAGCACTGCTGTTGCACTGAACCCACCTCTTGTTGTTTTGTTTTTGCATCATTTTCCTGGCAACAATTCAAAGTTGACACTCATTCTCAGAGTTTTATGATATTTGAAGCATTTGCAGCCAATGTTTTTGTCCTAAATCCTAGAAAACATACTTTATGTGGATACTTGAGTTACTGATATGAGTATCAAATTGAATGTAGGTTACTAATCCCAACGATTGAGCCCTTAATTAATTGCACAGTTTTGTAATAAGGCTGGGGGGATTAGTGTGTGGACAGGTGGGCAGATTTAAACCTCACTGGGCTGGACACATGTTGAGACTGAAGGAAAGCCATCATCCCGAACAAAGAGGGATTTTTTATTCCATGGAAATGCTCCAAATGTCTGTGTATGAGCTACAAAAATGGTTCCGCTGCATGTAAGCTTGAATGTAAGCTTGAGCAACGCACATGCTGCAGCAAAGTACCATCTCACAAAAGGTTCAACACAGAGACACTTAAGATAAGATACAGAGATCAATGGTGTTTTAACACGTGATAGATTCTTCATAGAACCAAGGTCACAGTAGCCATCTTTCCATCAACATTTCTGATGTGTATTTTTCAGTACTGCATGAGAAAAAGTTGATGAAAACCTCAAAGTTCAGAAAAAAATAAATCCACAATTCTGCAAAAAAGTTTTTATGTTTGCTTGAGGGTTTTTTTTTTAATTTGGTGGTGGTGGTTTTAGAAAAAAATCATTCAATTGCATATAAGAAACGTCTTTTGAAGAAGCAAAATGTTTAACTCACATGACTGAACAGCTGTAACCTTCCCCCCAAAAAGTTATGATACAATTGGATGGAAACATGACTATAGTGTTCTGATTGACGCTGGGGCTGTATATTATGTTCTCCTAAAGGTTCTCCATACTACCATGTGGGGAGATATACACTGGACAGTGCAATTTAACATGCGGTTTAACATGGTTGTGAAGCTGAAGGAGCTGCTGTGAATGAATGGGAACAATGCACTGCCAGAGTTGCTGAGTTTAGAATTTGAAAGCGAACTGATTTAAACTGTTGAATGTTTTATCACATTCCTACACAGTGTAATCCTTAGCCTCCGCAGTGAATTTTAAGCTCTGTGACTGGATGTTTCTTACCAAAATGATCCGTGGGAGTCGTAGTATTTTGCACTAATGGTTCAACTGGGAGACTTTCATTCCCATCCACGCCTTGGAAGTGCTCTAAGTGACAGTCTCCGAGCAGAAAATGAACATGACTCTTACTTTTGGCACCATGGAAATAACTTCTATTCTCTAAAATTATCCTGTTTGGTTGTTATAGCAGGAGTAGTACAGTAGAACTATTAATATCCTGCCTACACACTTCCTTATATACTGTACATGGAGAGAGACACACATACTGTTACCCATCACCCCACATCACACAAACACATAACCCCTGCAGAGACCAACCTACACACCTCCAGTCAGACAACCTGACCAGCAACAAATGAGTTGCAAAACAACTTAAAGTTCAGCACAATAAATAGAAAAAGAATTGGAAAACAAATCGGGGAATTCTGGCAAATGAATAGTTATGCAGGCTGGACACGGTCCACCTGATGAATGGTGCAAAATCACTTCCTCACATCTGAAAGGCGGCTTTAGACGTCCTGAAATTTGCAGGGGAAAAAGTCCAATTCAACCCCTGAAGGAATGTACCTGTTGACCTCCCTTCTGCATATAAAATACCAGACCCACTTTGCATGAAAATAAACATCAGCACACCTCTGTGTTAAAAAACGTAGTTCAACATTTTGGGGGGAAAAAAACTTCAGCTATGCCACCTTGTTGCTCTGTATAACATGTCTAAATGCAGATAGCAACTAGAGGGGGTAAAGGGGCTGTTATGCTATTTAGAGGCAAATAAATGAAATGCACCCTTATCTTAAAATCAACCAAATGTATATTAAACATATTATCCCTTTAATGTGTTCCTCAGTAATACTGCAGTTGGTAAAGGTGGAGTTGATTCTAATAACTGGTAAAAAAAAAAAAAAGTTAATTATTTGCCTCTAAAATGTGGGAGTAATAGTATAAAGTAGCATAAAATAGAAATAATCGAGTATAGTACTTGAGTAACAGGATGCTTTAATGTGATTTTACTTTCATGCCAGTCATCACTTTCTAAGAAGAGGTGTTAATTTTGTTAAATAGTGGATGTCTCATTTTGGAATGAAACTCTTCATTTATCTCCAAATGTCAATTAAATTCAAATATAATCAAAAATATCTCAATGAATAAAACATTGTGGGTAGCACATTGGATGAGCTTTCACTGCTGAGAGTGTGTGTGCAGTGTTTTGGGTCTCTCCCTCTCTCTCTCTCTCTCTCTCTCCCTTTCTCTCTCATTATAAGCAGCCTTGAGCATTATAGCAGCTCTCTCTCTCTCTCTCTCTCTCTTTCCTTCCCCACACACACACACACGTTTGCCAATCTCTGTGCTAGTTGTTAGTGGCCCCAAACAGTTTCACAGTACATTTAGGGTTTGATCTTCTGCTAGTGATACGATGGCGCAGCGTGGCCGAGCTGCCTGCTTCACGCTGTATAAGCAGACCATAGTTACAGAAGGCATGACGACTTTTGTGCAAGCCAGAAACTCACCTCTGTGCTGCTGCAGAGGTTAAATAAAGGACTAATGTTTGATACAAAGGGGCCATTTTGGAAAAGTAGGCCATGGTGATGAATTTGCACATATATTTTTAAAGGATTTGTTGCATTGTAGGTCTGCTAGACTCCTTTGAAGGTAGGGAGACACCATATGTTTGGGGCATCAGTTATACGCTCTGTCATGCTTTGCACCTGGATTATTGTTATTGGATTATTGGGTGTCCTTTTTGAAAATGACCACAATGACCAAAACAATGAGACTAATCTGCCGATATTACATTCATATTCCTAGAACTTTTCATAATATTAGTCAATCAAAGTTCTTAATGAGGCAGAAGAAATTCAAGTTAAACTTGTTTTTCCCCTTGTCTTCAAAACATTTCAATAACCAAAGTTTTATGTGGTGAAATAACAGAAAATTATGTGATGATTTATTATGTTCAGCCTTAAACGATAAATAAGAGATTGCTCCATGTTCAAAATTTTCTTTTTTTGTTTGTAGCTAAACAAAGTTTTCATTTTTTTCCTCTTGTTGAAATGAGTTATGAGATTGTGCTGCTGGTGTTGAAGGTAAATGTTTTCATCCGTCCACACTCGTCCCTCCCACCACCTCTTTTAACTGTCAAACTACTTCCTGTTTCTTGTCACATGTCCTCAATCTAATGAGGACACAAACATGTTTTCATTTTATGACATCATGCTCATTTTAAGTTTTCATGAAACTGTTTCATATCTCAAAGACAGTTTTCTGACTGTGTGTGTTTGAGAGGTACTTTGTAAAAGTACAGTTTCTTTGGCAAATATTGAGATGTGACTATAAAACACCCCTCCAGCCAAAAACTAAACACAAAGCCTCCTGCAAACCAGACAGCAGGGGTTTTAATGCGGTGCTCCAATCAAATTTTGTCGCCTATTTTTGGGGGCACAAGGGGGAAGAAGAGGGAGGAGCGTTTGGGGTTTGGTAGGGTTGTTGGGGTCCGTCTTTACAGAATTGTCTATCAATAGGTGCAGCCAGTGTCAGTAGTCCTTCTCATCAAACCGGGGCCTGACAAAGAGGCGGCGGCGCATGGGAAAGGGGCAGCAAGGTGAAACTAATGCCATGGATGTTTGATTCATCAGGGCCTCATTGTTGGCGGCCACGGCTGATTGTGAAGGTTCAGTCAAGCAAAAGGGGTGCGGAGTAATCAGTCGGATTTATGGTGCCGAGGGCCTCGGAGAGAGGCAAAAAAAAAAAAAAAAAAAAAAAAAAGCCAGATAGAAGCTGTTTGCAGGGCAGCCGGAACAGGTCTGAAATAGACATACCTCATACACAGAAAAACAGGTTTAAGATCTCATCTGTACTGACACTGAGCTTTACTGAAACACTGAAATAAAACTAATGAATGAAAACATTTTAAAAACAGCTTTATGGAAGTGTTTTTTTAAACAATCATACCTGGAAAACACTTGATGTCAAAATGTGAACCTTACTCTGCATGAAGACATGCATGCTATATGTGCGAAAGAATGCAGTAAATACATCACACGGGGTTCTGGCCCAATTTTTAAAGGTAGACTCAATGCTTTTCAAGGCAGGGTCCAGAGTGTAAGATTTAGGGTCACCTTAGAGTATGTTTTCAGTGGTGTACAATCACCTGACAATTAGAGTAGTTGTAGTTTTTTTTTATGTTAGAATGAGCAGTTTTTATTTACAGAGGGGGTGGGTTCTCTTCCATGGAGGCTGCCATGTTGAACCACCATGTTTCTGCTCTAGGAACAAGTTTCGCAGCCATTGTAGTTCCTTCTACACATTTGGAACGTTCAACAGAGGTAACTGTGTGTGGCAATTTGCCCATCAGACTTAAATGCATCTGCAAATTTTATACCCACAGCAAATTCATGGTAAAATAAAAACAATCTTTGACATTAATTTCCTTTCCTTTATTCTATGGCCTTTAAAGACTTTTTAAGGAGCGGCAGTGATCCTGTTAACTGTTTTTTTCACTCCCATGAAACAAGAATTTTTAGATCATGGAATGTTTACGATCGGTGTCAGATCGGTGTGGTGATTACGTCATGACCGCACCATTATAAGGAGTTTTTAACTGGATATGAATCAGTCTCAGTTTAATTCTGATGCCTGTATTTGACCTACACAAGTAAATGAGACCATCAGCGAGAACACTGGCTGTTTGTATATAGCTGTTCTTAATGCGAGCCTCTCCTGCTCACCTAAATCTCCTTGAAATTGGATGAAGTTTACATTTTCCTCAACACAATTACAGTGAGGAGTATGTCAGCAAGTTGCAGACTTTTATTTAGATAATTTTATTGTTGACGTTATATTTTGTGGTCATTACAGTGGAAACACTCCCACTTTTGTCCACAGGGGGCACCAAACTCAACAAAACATGAAAGTTCCTTTTAGTAGCTTTAACTTTGCCGTTAAGTACCAGAGACAGTATCCCCTACTGTGCTTTACCATTCCTATCTCATTCATACCTTTTATTTTCAGTTTCCATAGTATTCTTATTTGTACATACCTCTTGTATTTAACTTTAACTTTTCTACTGCACTGCATCACAAGTCAACTTCCTGTATACTTTGTACATTTGGCAAATAAAGCGATTCTGATTCGTGTGAAGCTGCAAACTACAGCTAACATGGCTCTTTGTTAATGTATTGTTCAAGCCAGGGTTACATTATAGGGTTCATTTGCAAAAATAGATATCTCCATTTTCAAATATTTTCCTGATATTTCTGTTGCTTGGCTGTGTTTTTTCCACTCCAAGGAATACTTTATCATGTTTTCTGTACTGGAAAGGCACTCGAGGGAGCAATATCTCCTGTAATAATATGAATACATAGTATATATAATATTATGGGATTGTTGTTACTAGTGCATTTGTTGTTGTAACAGTTGAATTTAAGCTAATCTGAACTACCTTTGAGTGTTGTTGCTTGAACAAACTGTTCACAAAAGTCTCCCCTCGAGCTGAAATGAAAAGAACTCCATCACCCTCAACCACCACTCCTCATCTTTTCTCCTTCTGACTTTATTCCTCCTCTTCTGTCACCTCACCCCTCCCTCTTTGTTCTTTCCCTCTTGATTATCCTCCCTCCATCTCTCTTTCCCCTCCTTTCACCGCTCTCCATCTTTTCCCCATCTTCCTTTCCTTCTTAAACCACCTTCCTTCCTTTCCCCCCCCCTCCTCTTTCCTCCCTTCATCCACCTTTCTGATTGGTCGTCACAGAGGGAAGACAGATGTAGGGCGAACAGCAGCTAAGCCGTTGTACTCTTAAGCCTAATGTGGAAGTTTTATATGCAAAGAGGTGAAGCAGGGAGGAGGGGAGGGAGGAGGATGGAGTTTGAACTGATTAGGATAATTCCTGCTTTTAATACAGCTGTCCCTCCAGCTTAAGGTAAACCAAATGTTGCCATCGGAGATTAGTGTACCTTGCCTGGTTATTAGCGACCCCCCCTCCTTCCCGCTCACCCCCTCACACACATACACACACGTCAGAAATGTCTCTAAAGCCGCTCTCGCTGGCATTAATTTGAGAAAGAGAGAGAGAGGCGGGAAGGAGAAGAAGAGGAGGGAGGAGGGGGGGGGGGAAGAAAAGTGTTGCAACTTGATCTCCTTCTGCACCTGTTGGGAAATAGTGTGTGTTGTATGGAAGACTGTGCATGTGTGTGTGTGTGTGTGTGTGTGTGTGTATGTGTGTGTGTGTGTGTGTGTGTGTGTGTGTGTGCTTGGTTTTTTGCCCACAGGAATTTTAAGGACAGTCGTTGTAAGTGATGACATTTTGGCTCATTCTCACGTCAGGATGCAGCTTCAGGGTTGAGTTCCAGGATGAGTGTTATCAATTAAAGTCTTCAGGAGGTCAGGACTTCAAATGCATTTAAATAACAGTTGGCGTTAATGTTTTAATTCTTGTAATCTGCTTTTATTTACTTATACGTATTATTTTCCATCATAATTACATTTATATGTATTTTTTTAACCTTTATATTCATGTCTTTGGACAAAGAGGAGCACATTTCAGTGCTATTGTCCTGATAAGTTGTATGTGACAACTAAAGCTTGAGCTTGAATTTGAGGAAAGTTGAAATATGCCACATTTGGAGCATTGCTCTGTTACGAATGACCAACGCCACCGTGGAAATAAGAGAAAAGAAAGAAGCAGGTTCACTGAAGAGGTACATTGAAAGCTGCTGTAATTGTGTGCATTGCATAGTTCGCCTATAGTAAATAAGTAACTACATTAGGAGAAAAAGTGTGAATTTTGTTCAATAATTTTGTCTGCAGCGAGGCTCATAGGGGACCAATCTAAACATGGTTGGTGCCATTATTCTGCAGCCATTACACTGTGCAATCAAAATTTACATCATAATAATAATAAGTTAAAGCTAAAGAGTTGTCAATTTCCTGTTTAATTTAATCTCTATAAACAGATATCTGCATTTGAATTCAATTTGTAGTCCATTTGTAGTCTGAGTAATACTGACCAATTACGTTTGAGAGGGTTTTAGTTGCATGCAGTCAAACAGTCCATGTCGACGGCAAAAGAGATGGAACGCATTGACTGGATTGCTATCGTGGAACTATTGTCTGGCAATATTTTGCTTTTTATCAGCTTTTAAAAATTTATCTGCATTCATATTTAGAAATGTGTTTATAGAGATTAGCCTCCAACTCCATTCTGGCTTCCCACGTTGCTATCGGGCTGTAAATAATGACCAGCGCACTGAGGAGTAACGGCATCTGGCCACTCCGGCTGCATGAGCAGCGCGTGTGACAGTCATATCGACATCATACCAGCAACATCACACCTCCCGCTATAGTTTCAACGTCTATATCTGGAGAATACGTTAAGACATGGAAAAAAATCGAGTGAAGGGCAGAATCTCCCTCTCTTAACAAGGAGGGAAAAACACACTGTGGTATGGTTACAGCTCAGTTCTTCTCTTCAGAACTCTTCTGCAAACTCAGTGAAAAAAGACGGAGCTGGCAGGAGCAGCGCCGCAGCAGACACGCTGTCTGTGTGGGCAAAAGCAGTTGTGCGAGCTGTAGCAGTTCAGCGAGGTATAGCTTCATGCAACCAGTATGGTCTGAGCATGAATTTTGGCCTCTATATCGGTTATATGGAAGCCACTGAACATTTGACATCGCCACAGAAGAGGCTGCTTTAAATGCAACAAAGAAAATAACCATTTCTTTCCAACTAATCGAAAACAAGCATAATTTGAAAAAAGAAACACAATGGACCAGCTAATGGACAAGCTAAATCCCCCCCAAAGTTTAGAAATGAAGCACCAAAACAAAACAAAATACCCATAATACACATGTGAGCACTCCTGTGAATGTGTGTTTTCATCTGTGTGTGTGTGTGTGTGTGTGTGTGTGTGTGTGTGTGTGTGTGTATACCTGTGCATCTGTTCTGGCTCATCAGTCGACGGGCTCTCAGCCGATCCTGCCAGTTGGTTTAATACCTTCACACCCTGAGGAGAACAAAACGCACACACTTACACACAGACTTTCTCACACTTGGCATCTCATGTCAAATATTATGTCACCCGCTCGGAGCCAGGACCGTTAACGCAAACATTAGTAACAGAATACAGCAGACTTGGCTCAGGAGTTGAATCTGAAATCCTTTTCTATACTTAAGCTGCTCGGCTGACTTCAGCTGTAGAGAATTAAACACATTCAGTCCAGAACTACAGTGGAGCAGGAGCACAAACTTGCACCAACGCCCCGGCATGGAAGTCCTGGACGCAGGACTTTCCCACCAGCACATTATACACAGCATTATATGGCAATAAATAACAAGTCCAATGGCTGAACACCAAAATCTAGAAAATGATCCATGTACCCCGAACATTTCTGCTGCATATGTTTACCTTTAGACCTCAAAGTTTAGAAATATAAAAATGCTTGACAGTTCAACATTTTACTCAAGGTAACAAGAGCTACCTCTCACAATTCACTGCCCGCCAAAGAAAATTATTAGTACACAACTTTCTTACGGTAAGACACCCCAAGCAAAAACACAGGTTTTTAATGCACTGCTCAGTTTTGAGATTTTTGTCTCAAAGTTTCAAGTTTATTTATTGTATACTGTACTTTGCCTCATTTGCATTTTTTAAACATAAAATTGCAATACATATCATATATACACTGAGCCCAAAAACTTCGGTAGCACTTACATACACCAAACCTTCTAGTTAATTGCAGTATTCTGTATATTCTGAGAGTTTTTAGGGATTTGTTCATATATCATTCATAGCCTGATTTATACATTATATTCCTAAATACATGGCAAAAATGATTTTTTTTTATGACAATATTTTCTTGTTTATGGAGTGATAAAAAGAGAAATCAAAGTTTCCTTCTATGAAAATTGTTGATTCTGCGTCAATGAAATAAAACGACAATTCTGAACTTGGCTTGAAACAATGTTTAGATTTGTGCTCACAAAATGTATACAAATGATTGCATATTTAATGTGTAGAAATGTGTAAAAACCAGCGATAACTGCCTTAATTTAAGTAATCAAGTGTGGAAGTGTCATGGTGATATTGATTAAGATGAAAACTTTAACCCTTTTCACCAGTAGTTTTTTTTTTTTTTTTTTTTACAATACATATCTTTAACAGCCAGTCATACAGTATTAATAGCCTAGATTTAAATAACATTTTATTCCAAAAACATTTTTCGTGAGCTGACTGAGAACTTCAATAGAAACTCAAAATGTTATACTCTGATGTTTTCTATCATGTTGTTGTTGAGTAGGGCAGGTTTGATTTTTCTGCCTTATCAGGAACAAAACCCTTCAGTTACAGGAGTTGATGGAATATCTCAGCTGCTATTAAAAACAGTCTCCTCACACACTAGGTGGGCACAAGTAACCTCTTTAAGCACTGGTAAGTAAGTATTCTAAATACTATGTGACCTAGTTCTCACACGTGTACTGTAGCTGTCACAGAATCAACCCTAATTTCTAAAGCAAGCTACTTTTGACAAAAAGGGAGGAGAAATCCTTTGCCTGGAGCGTTTGAAGTGCACATGTGAAGATTTCCTCCCAAACGAGATATCCACTGACAACTGAAGCAACATCAAAAAGTACTAAATTAAAACAAATGATGGCAATTTTCCACGGAAAGTAGGTGTGTCTTAACTCTTTGGCTGACAAAATGTTTTGTATGCTTTGGGCTTCAGAGATATTACCTGATATCTCGAACTTCAGAAAAATCCTATTCTGTTGATAACTGCATGTAAACAGAAATATTAAAGGAATATTCCGTTTCATTAGCTATAGACACAGCTTTGCAGGAATATTGTCTGTTTCAGAATAAGAGCAAAAACTAGACATATGTTGTGCATTTAAACATAGTCAATGTGTGTCATGTCTTGTAAGTAGATGTAATGTAGGAAATATCATGTATTGGCCTGCAGAATTTCAAACGGGGCCTGAAAATGTGGATATGAGTTGGGTTTAGGTCACAGATGTAGACCCGTGCAGAACTCTAGAGTGGTGTTGTGTTACAAAATTGCACTAACTCACTTGATCATCACTTTGTGGTATTAAACAAACTCGACAACTCAACATGAAAGCTGTTTGATATTAACCAAATGGTGCACACAGAAAAACTGAATAAAGCCCTGTTCATGTGGGATCAGTATTACCTGGGGACCTCTAGTAATTTGTAATAATTGCAGAGGTCACCTATAATCCCATGCAAATCTGTCATGGGTGTAATTTGTAAATTAAAAATTCCACCACAAGTGACCCACCATATTTCGCCACACACAAAGGTCATGTGATAACATTATTCCCGTGTGAATTGGCTTCTCTGATTCGGGGTTGTTTTGTTGTTTTGTTTGTTATGTCCACCAGGCATAAGCCTGGAGGATCATGTGATCACTTGCATCTGTGTGTGTGTGTGTGTGATCAAAAGACCTAAAAGCTCGTCCACAACTCTCGAACACAGCTCAAACCTTTTTGTTTTTTACGGCTCAACACCAGAGACAGCTGTGGCCAGAGGCATTATGTGTTCAAGTCATCCCATTCTTTTTTACAAGTTTGGAGTTTGACGTCCTGCTTTCAGGAAAAATCTGTCATTTTAACAGCATCAGCAGTGGAATTAAAAGGCCCGCTAAAGCAAAGAAACAGGAAAAGCGAGTGCTGTTGATGCCGTGTTACCTGAGGATCGGACTGTCAGTGAAATAAAGAAGAAACGTCTTGATATGAAAATGACTTAAAAGAAAAAAAATGACTCGACAGGTCTGAATCACTCGTATCTTGATCGTATCTGAAAGAATATTCGAAATAGGAGAAAATCGGTGAATGCCACAAGTTCTCTTACATCACTCGTTCACACCACTTAAGAACAAATCTGTTCATATGAGCGGTTCTTGCATAAGGCCCAATATGTCAAAGAACTCTGTTACATCCAGGAAGTCTTCACTGGATTAATAAAGGTAAAAGTGTGCTCACACACAAACACACACATGCAGAGGCAGCAAAGCTTCACTGACAGAAGTGAACACCCAGTCAGAGGAAGCCTTCAGAGGTGATAACACCGTTCATTTCTGCCTCCATGACATGTGAAGAGACGGTTCATTGGCTAATGCTCAACAATAACACAACACTACACACGCGCACACGAACACACTACATGAAGGTCAGAGGGCAGAAGAAGAGAGAAATCATTACAGACACTGACCCACACAAACGGATGATTACCACCACGACGGCGCTGCGTGGATCGATGCGGAACAATTCGCTCCATTATCAGGGTTGGGTAGTTAGACAATGTTCTCTGTGTTAAGTAACAAGACCGGAGCAGTCGGTGCCATAGCTGCCATTTGGAGAAATATCACAGAGAACGAGATGAGAAACATCAGGTCTAACAAGCCTTTGAGGAGGATCATTAATAAAGGTGCACAGAGGCGTCATTATCTGCATCTGTACATTGCGACCCCTCCCTCTCTGCCAGCAGTGGTTCAGCTGACCTCTTCCTGCAGGAGCTGGAGGTCAGGGAGGGTCATTACTGTGATGTGGGGGCACCTGTGGAGGCTTCAACCAAGACTAAAAGAACGTGCCTCGTCTCACATGTGTTTCTCCATCTGTCCTCTGCAACACATCTCCAAGTTTTGTTTTGGTTTTCAGTCAGTCACATTACACTACACTCACAACTGATGCCTCTCATCTGGGATTTGTTTAACCAATGAAATGTCTCTGTGTCAGATAGAAGGTCAGAAGTGGGCGTGGTTTAAACCAGAAGTCACGATAAATCAGGCAAATGTGTCATCTAACCTAACATTCACTGGCAATGTAATTTAAAGCATGAGGTTTTTTAGATAGTGACATATCATTAATTATAAAAATACATTTCCACATCCAAATACTTTTTGTCTCATTGAGCAATAACAATAATAACTTAAAAAATGTCTTATAAAACAAATATATGTATATAAATATTATAATATATTATACTTAATAAATTAAAATTGTGTTGTGCTTGTGTAAAAATGCACTGAATAAAAGTAAAGAGTAGCACTCTGAATGTTCAAATAAAGGAAATATCTGTTTCCAATGCATTACTTGTGCCTGCCTGAGTAACAAATTCAGATTCAGGTCAGTCCCTAGTAATTAAAGGATGATTCTGCTTTATTTCTAGTTCTCTCCATCATGTTTATTATATTAATTGAAGTAAAAACTAAAAAGGAAGTGCATGTTGGTTGGTAGAGGTTGGGTTTGGTCGGGGCTTCAGCTACTATTGAGAAGACTTTTAGACAATAACTTCATAAATAAGTAATGACTGCAAAAATTCATTGGTTCCCAACCTGGTGTCCAGGCATCAGAAATCACAGGGGGCCCCTAAGACTCAGGGCTCAGCTTCCCTTAGATACAAGTGGGGGTGGTTCCAGGGAAAAAAAGTTGGGAACTACTGACCTAATTAACATGTAAAACTAACAAATCTTAACAAGAGACAGCTGTTAACAGGTACTTGATGCTTTATATAGCATTAATTAACTTTTGCTTATTACTGTATGATATTCACTAATGTTAATAGCATCTTTATAAACTTTTAAATGATGTGTGAATTCACACCAGAGTTAATAATAAGATCATTATTAAATGTACACTAGACACATTAGTTAACTATTAATTAACAGTTAGGTAATGTGTATCACTGCACCTATTGTAAAGTGTTACTGAGTTTACTTGTAGTACAGCAGGATTATCTTTTAATGGTAACATTTCTGGTAAATGGACTGTTTTAATACACAGCACAATGTTAGAATGTATAGAGTAAGACACATAATGACTCATGCACACAAGCTGCAGCCCTGTTCCCTGAAATGTGGGATGTACTTCCTCTATCTGTTCCTCTCATTACTCTTTGTTTCACCGCGTCCTTGTTTACATCCTAATAAGTAAATCTGACTTGACTCGAACACAGTTCCAGTCGAGCTGAGAGGGAGCAGAGGCGCGATGGCTACAGGCGGGTCAGCGGGTTAATCACACTTGACTCAGAGCTCATTGCGATTGTCTGAAACACTTTAGACGTCGAGTGCAGACCTTTCAGCGGAAATCCCATTAACCTGGCGAAAAGACCATTTAAACACGGTGACTGGAGAACCGATTAGGTTCAATTTGAGATTCCCGCTAAGCAGCGCATGGCACTCAGCCAGAGCGAGAGCGCTGAAACACGGTGAAATTCAGTGTGTGTGAACTTTACTCAGGCCTGAAAGGTAGCTCATCATGAAGAGTATGAACACACTGAGCACCGAATCATAGGGATACGCTTCTGTCTTCAATTTCATTAAAAAATGATTTCTTACAAGTTGCAGTGTATTAGGATTCAGTCTGAAATAAAGTATCTTTCAAATTTTACCTGATGTACCTGAACTCATCATTTATGCAGAATTTCCACAGTAAAAACAAACAAACAAACAAACAAAAAAACATTCTTTTCTGTTTCTTATTTTCTGTTTTTACAGATGAAAATAAATGTTTTGCCATGTAATTATGAAAATACAGTATAAATAAAGATGAAATATAATGGTGTCTTACCATGCTTTTAACAGTATTATATAAAATGCATCTTTATTCCATATTAATTACCTTAAAAGGCCATATAAATATAGGTTGTGTTATGAAATACATATAATGTTGTCCTACTGTGCAAGTGATGGTAATAAACAACTACTATTACTGTTAAGGGACACATTTATCACAGATATTACAGTTAATCTTTGAGCTTGGTTCCATATTTTTTAACAGTAAAATACAAGTTTTTACCATCAAAAGAAACACTGTTTTGCCATATAATTAACATGAAAATACTCCATGATTACTGCATAAATAAAGGGTTGTGCCATGTAATGTACTTGCGTCTGTGCAATTAACAGTGTGTAATATAAAATACTACTTTATTTCATATAAATGACCTGAAAATGCTGTATAGAGAAACTTTTGTGCAATAAAATATAAGTTCTTACCATTAAAGGGATAGTTCACCAAAAAAAAAAAAAAGAAAGAAAATTCAGTCATTATCTACTCACCCTTATGCTGACCAAAGGTCAGGTTTATTTTGTTAGTTTGCCAAACATTGCTCGAGTTTCACAGGAAAATACTGTTGCAGAATCTCACAAACAATGGAAGTGAATGGTGACCAGCTGTCAAATAGAAAAAACAACAAAATAAAAAGCCTCCATACTTCTTGTCTGGCATAATCAATGTCCAGACATGCTGTTTGCACACCATCACACCATACACACATCCAGTTCAGACAGTGTGCATGTGAACGTGGCTCCAAGCTCAGGATTTACAGTGAAGATTCAGGTGAAAAACATGGTGGAAGTACATTATTTTTAGTCAACATGGCATGTCGGAGCTGTAGGACACTTGGATTACACCAGAGGAGCAGTATGGAGGCATTTTATGTTTTTATTCTTTTATTTTTTTACGTTTGAAAACTGGTCACCATTCACTTACATTGTTTGGGAGATTCCGCAAGACTGCTTTCCTGTAAAACTCCAGCAGTGTTTTGTGGACTGAAAAACTAAATTCAAGCTTCAGTCGGCATGGGGGCAAGTACATAATGATTCAGTTTTCATTTTTGGGTGAACTATCCCTTTGAAAGAAACATTTTGCTATATAATTAACATGAAAACACTACATAAATACCACATAAAGGTTTGTGCTGTGAAATTTAATGGTGTCTTACTGGGCAACAGTCTGCAATTTAAAAGACCGCTTATTTCCATATAAATGACCTTACAATGCAAAAGGCTTGTGCAATGAAATACAAGTTTTTACCGCTAAAAGAAATGGTAAGGTTTACACCATAAGATATAATGCTGTTTTACTGTGCAACTGATGACATGTTTTCACTCTTAAAAGAAACATTTTGCCATAATTAACATGGAAATACCTTACGAATGCCATATAAATAAAGGCGATTGTGTTTTTGATAAATGGATACATCTTTTTTTGTGCTGAACCTCTTCAAGTATAGAGAACAAGACAAAGAAAGACGAAGGAAAAGGAGTCAGAATTGTAGGAAGACAGAAGACAAGGTGGTAAAGTCGAAATCTGTGTAATAACTCACACCATCCTGCTCTTGCTGAAGGATACGTGCCCACGAGTTCAAACATCATCTAAAGCTCAAAGTTTGCACCACTGCACTGCTGCTCATTGCATTAAGGTTACAGAGACGAAGGTAAGTGGTGGGGGGGAGACCTCATGCGTTTTCTTACACTACAATAATCACATATCACACTGCATCACTTTGACGTGGAGAAACGCACGAGGGCAAACGAAGGTGGGCTCGTATGTTAATAACACCGGAGCCTTTTTCACCCCTGCTGTACAAAACAAGCTGCAGTCTGACTCACCAGCTTGGTAGATGACACACAGGCCTGAATCACTCTCAGAGCTGGAGGATAATGCTGAATTTGAGCGATAAGGAGACTGATTGGGGCTTTTTTTAGAAAAGCAAAGGTTTCTCAGAGGTGGAAATAATCTCACCGTTTGTTTGAAACTTTTTAAATCTTCCTCACTTTGCATTGACTCAGTAGCAGGCTGGCCTAAGGTGCATAAGGCCATATTAAAATGGAGAGAAGAAAAAAAAAAGAGGTAACACGCAGTCTAACACATCAGAAAAGACAAGAGATTCCTCCACGGTCATGTACGGCTCCATGTTCTGCTCCAGAAATAAGTGAAGTAGTACAAAGTGCAGGGAAACTTTTTGATATAACGTCTTTACAAGTCAGAGTGCGCAGGGTCCCTCGTTCATTTTGCATTGATGCTGAATGTCTAATTTAGATACTTGCTCTGGCCCACTTCATCAAAAGACTGTGGGGTTATGAGGTTATGATGGTTATAAAAGATGAAATGGTCAGATTTTGTGTTTGAAAGGAGTGACATCTGCAGTGCTCGCTAGTGTAGAAGTTTTCATTTTAAACAGCATCTGACATTTTTCATAAGGAGCTGAGAATAAGAATAAGTTCTAAAGTTGTGCAAAACAGATATGTATAAGGATATAGGGCGTTCCAATTTCAACTTATCCATGGTAACCATGATAGTGTCTTCCTCTGAGTTGTAGTTTTGTACAGTTGTATAGAAGAACAACATTTGGGCAATAATAGGACACTAATAATCTCCACAGAAAATGAAGCTGATGAAGGTTTAGTGTCTTGTAACAGGAAGTGGAAGGAACCCAGGGCGATCGATTCAACAGTAGGCAAAAGTCTAGGAAACTGATTCCCAACCTGGGATCCGGGAGCACCAGAAATCAAAGACAGTCCCTAAGACTTACTCTGCTCTGAGGTCTTTGAAATCAGATTTGCATATGTCAACTAAAATCACAATTTCATGGTTCGTACACCTTTTCCAAAGTCAAATTCAAGCACTTTTCAAGCATTTTCAGGCTTTTCCAGCACCTTAAAGCCGTGGTAAATGACATATTTATGTACAAAACAATAATTTCTCCTCTTCATTGCATTAAATCAGATGTTATTGTGTTCTTATCAACCAAAATTATGTTTTGTGATGAATTCTGGACTGTGACAAAATAAAAGAAAACAAAGTTTTATGTGTCAAAATGTGTCACCTGTCTGTAAGTGGACTTGGCCTCCTATTAGGGTTGTGAATTTTGTACATTTTCCTTAACTGATAGTTGAAATGTGTTGATTAATTGATTCATCATTAATAAATAATAAGGTATAAAACACAGGTTTTTCTATTTTTTCCTTGTTTTTCTCTTTTTTCTTATTTTAAAGGGATAGTTCACCCAAAAATGAAAATTCAGTCATTATCTCCTCATCCTCATGTTGATTGAAGACCAAGTTTAGTTTATTAGTCCACAGAACACTGCTGGAGTTTCACAGGAAAACAGTCTTGCAGAAATCTCCAGCAAACAATGGAAGTGAACGGTGACCAGTTTTCAAACATAAAAAAATAACAATAAAAACATATAATGCCTCCATACTGCTCCTCTGGTGTAATCCAAGTCTCCTAAAGCCCCAACATGCCAAGCTGACTATTTCCACCATGATTTTA
>JAJHUR010094179.1:0-40863 GCA_027495735.1 Lutjanus campechanus | reverse complement strand
GGGTTTTTTTGGACAAAGCAAACACTTGTGAGCATAATTTTCACATCTATATCCATTTGTATCAGGCTTCTTTTTTTGTTGGTTATAAATGAATGGAAGTGGAAGCATCAATTCCACAACACGCCTCAGAGACATCTGGTTCCCTGCAGGCTTTGTGTCAGAGCTGCACATCCAGGCAGGTGCATTCCCTTTGTGTTTGAGACAGGGGAGCAGAGTACTGCGGTGTAGAGGAGATCGATCCACCCTGGGAAGTGTTGTCTCTGCCACTGCATGACATGAGGTTCTAACATAAAGGGAGAGGTCACCCAGCTAGAGTCAGGCAGACACACCTGTGTCCATTAGGCATGTGTGCGTGTGTATGTGTGTGTGTTGGGCTGCATATATGCACACACATGCACAAACTTATACATATACCATCCTCCAGGCTCATTACTCAATCCTGTCTTCCCAAAGTTAATTTTCACGTTTCTCACAATGATTTGAGGGCAGCATTTTTCAGATAGTGGATGTGTATGTGCATTTGTGTAGGATGAAGTTGCCTTGGAAACATCTCCTAGCAGCATCACCCCTGTTAGCTCCTAATGATTCAACACCTCAGTAATGAGGTCTAGGCGAGTAATTAACAACAGCACCACGTCACATTTCTCTCAAGAAGAAAATACAAGAAGAACATTTTTACTTTTAGGAAGAAAAAAATCTCCTTAAAGGGACAGTTTGGATTTTTTGAAGTGGGGTTGTGGGATGCATTTATTCATAGTCAGTGTATTGTTTACAGTAGATGGCAGTTGGCCCACCCTTAGAGAAGCAGCAGGAGTGCCGCTGTAGGAAAATAAGCAAAAGCTAAACAGTAATTTTACCTTGCAGAGCACTTAAGTGGCTCGTCTATTGCTGCCTCGATCTGTAGTTTGTTTGTGTCATTGTGTGATTTTGCTGAATCCAAACAGTCCTTTTGAAGGTGAAATATAAAACTCCCTAGCATTCAGAAATGAGCACTGCAGTCCACCTAGCGAGCTGGAGCCATGATGGTATATTAAATAAGTTGAGGCGAGTTGACCCCCCCCCCAGTTTAGTATAGTAGTAGTTTCCTCGATCTCGGATGACATATCATGGTCATATTTGATTTATTACAATAAATATATTACATTTTTCTCCTTTAAAACACAGAAGTCACACAATAACACACTAACCAATCAAGGCAGTGCTAGCTGAGCTACTCCTGAGTTCTGTGAGTTAAAATGACTGTTTTTGCCAAAGGAGTCTGGTTGCTTTGGAGGGAGTGATATTTGGCTTATATAACTGTGGTTTTCTGTCAGAAAAGGCTGTCTGATGAGAAACTAAAGTGATTATATTCCAAATATAGCATACACTTACTGATATTGATTTTTTTTAGGTGGGCCTTTTTTTTAGGAGATTAAAATATGTTTTGTTGCTGACCCACAGCAGTACATTGTTTTGCTTTAAGTATCTGATATGTAAAAATGTAAATTCACAAATCACAAAATATCATTCTTAAGGTACACTACCTGTGTTTACAGAGCCGCTCAAACTTTGTCTGTTCATGCACAACACTCTAAAACGGGATTTCATGATGTGGAGTTAGTGTAGTCAGTATATAAGTGCTACAGTTTATAACACAGCACTGTTAATACATTTTTCCTGTCAGATGCATGAGTGAGTTGGGAAGAAAGATAGTGAAGGCAACAGTGAACCTAGCCCTTGTGATGTGTCTTTCCCTGTGGGCTTACTATATCCAGATTAAGGGAGAGTTCACAGATAGGCGACAGGCTCCAGCACCCATATCCAATCAGACGGTTCCCTCAGGGGAACCATGTGGTGCACACATATGTGGCCACAGCCTCACAGCATGACACCACAGTGTCCTCCAGGAGTCCTCCACAAGGATCATGGGAAGCTGTGAGCAAAAGTGCAGCACTTTGACTGAACACTGGGCGATGTATTTGAAGATTAGGCAATGCATTTCTGAATACTGGCAAAATATGTCATGGTTTATATTATATGTTCTCGCTGCAGCACGAGTACAAGTAGGAAGACAAGAGGAGGGAGGGGTGACCGTGGGGGGAGGCGTGCTCATGTGCTGTCGTCTGCCTTTTTGAAGGCTCGCACTCTTCAAGGCTCTCCTTTCCTCTGCTCAAAAGCCTTTCTGAAAGTCTATTTGTAACACTGCTTACTTCTTTCCCGCTGCCTTTATCCGACAACACAATGTGGGTGCTGTATCCACGTCTGCGTGCATTGTAATGAATATGTGCACATGCGTATGTGTGTGAAAATGTTTTATGTGGTCCAAATGTGTGTGTAGCACTGCCAGCTGAAGAATGAGTCATATTTTCTCGATCAAAAGGAGACACAAACTGTATAATGTACATCTACCTCCTGACTAAGATATTTAGGAACAGTCTTCTCTTTTTCTCTCTCTTCTCCTTCTTGAGTCCATTATGAAATTTCTCCATTGCAGCTTCATATATATATACACCTTTCCACGGTTTTAGGACTGCATTACATTTTATGAAAAACCTCACACAATGACATCGGGCCCTAGAAAACCAAATAACCCAGCACCACTCCCAGAGCCATCACACTTGATCCGTGTATGAATGAATCACACTATGCTACCATTTTCCTCTCATCTCCCTTCCTGCCCCCTACAGAACCGGAGCAAAGCCATAGCTCATATTTTCACTGACAAAAGAGGTGACAGTGAAAGGAAAGTGAAAAGGCTATAATAAATGCTACGGGAGAGGTACAAGGAAGAGAGTGCGGTGTTTGAAAACGGTAACCTTTTTCAGATGCTGATTTAGTATTCATTATTAATGACCTTTCCCTACCTGAGCAAAGCTGTTGCCAGGAAGCCCCTTCGTGTTTGTGTCTGCCAGAAGCTGGGGGCAGATGCTACGGCCTTGTTCAGACTTGTTGGCTGATGGATTTCTACACTTGGTATGCGTCTTTTGCACAAATACTGTTTAAATTGTCCCACTGAGTCCACGTGCTGAGTAAAAAAATAGTATGAACACAGTGGGCAAGGTGTTAAAGTTCAGAGAGGCATGCTAGACACAAATTAGGGTTCAGACAGAGTAGACTGTTTTGGGATGTATATGCAATAAAAATATAAATGCAGCACTCCTATTTTTGCTCCTATTTTTCATAAGTTGAAGTAAAACATCTCAAACTTCTTCTATGCACACAAAAAGTTTATCTATCGACATTTGTATTCACAAATTTGTTAAAATCTGTGTTAGTGTGCATTTCTTCTTTGCCAAGGTAATCCATCCAGCTGACAGGTGTGGCAAATTTTCACAATTTGAAAAACAAAAAGCCCCAAATTCCAAAGTTTAACCGAAAGGGAGAAATTATCCTTCATTCTGAGGCAAAAGAATGAATGTGCAGTGGCTGCCAAATAAATAAATATGTCACCTCCTGCCACAACAAAAGAAATAATCGGTGGGACACAGATATAGGAATTTACTAATATACATTGTACTATATTCAACTTACAGACACCATTTTCATTTTAATTGTTTGTTTTACATCGTTATTAGATTAATGGTTATCCTAATTCTAACATTGCTTTATTCATTATCATTCTTATCGCTAAAACAACATTTAAGTGATACCTTGACTTATTTGACTTAATTTAACAATAGCTTGATCACCTATATTACTTATTACTGTATAATTTGTTTCATTTATCTATTTAATCACCTTTTTATTTATTAACTATTGCTGTTCACATTATTATTGTTCATTTCACTCTTTAATTGTCTTTAATATTAATAATTGTGCTTTGGCAACACATGTAAATGTCATGCCAATAAAGTGTATTGAAATTGAATAGAAAATTTTAAATTAAACAGCATGAGTTTTACACAGGTGTGCGTTGGACAATACACAATAAAAGGCCACTCTAAAATGTGCTGTTTTGTCTTGAAAAGGCACTGAACTATAGCTATTTCATATTAGACAACAGATAACTTTTTTTCCGAAGAGGGCAAAGTCATGACCCGCCCTACTCTTCCTCTGATTGACTAGTACTCAATACCTTTGTTGATTGGCTTGGTTAGATTTAGGCATGAAGAGTGACTGGGTAAGAATATCAGGATAAGCAGGTAACACTTTATGTGAAGGGGTGTGCATAAGACTGTCATTTTACTGTCATAACATGTCATGACACCCATCATGAACATGAAAGAGTCTTATGAAAGTTTATGACTCTTGTCATAAAGTGCCATTCAGTAATTTATGTCATCTTTAATGCAAAGCTGACATTTTTTGAGATGTCTTTGTTATGACGAATTGACATTAACCAAGACAACATAAACTGTCAATGTCTTTGTCATGACAATGTGACATTATCAGACTTAAAGAAACTGTTAAGCTTTTTGTTTTAACATATGTGGTTGGTTTTAACATTGGCCGTCATGAGACCATTTTAAGTGTGTCATGAATATTTTCCTTCCCTTGAAGTGAAGTCGTACCATTTGGACTTGTCGTAAAGACGTCATTAAGTTTTATGACACTGTCAAATGCTTTTGCAACAGTGTCATGAAAAATTTTGCTGGACTTTAAGGAAAATGGCACCATTTGTACTTGTCACAAAGATGTCATTAAATGTTATAAGGCCAGTTTGACAACACAGTACAGTGCAGACATTGACAGGTTATCTTGTCTTGGTTAATGTCAAGTTGTCATAACAAAGAGATCTCAAAGGATGTCATCTTTGCATTAAAATGACTTAATTGACCAAATGACACTTAATGGCAACAGTCATAGACATCCATAAAGACTCCTTCAAGGTCACGACAGGTATCATGACATAGTTAGGACAGTGTAATGATATTCTTATGCACACGACTTCAAATTAAGTGCGACTGGTATGCAAATCAGAGGTAGAGTAGTGTGAGTAATGACTTTGCCCTCCTGAGAATTGGTATCTGTAGCCCTGTGTGAAATAGCCATAGTTCAGTGCCGAACAAATGTCTTTTTTTCAAGATAAAACTGCATATTTTAGAGTGGCTCTTTATTGTGACTAGTCCGATGCACATGTGTATCTTGGCAAAGGAGAAGTGCTCACTAGCACAGATTTCAACAAATTTGTGAACACATTTTAAGAGAAATACATCTTTTGAGTGCACAGACGTCTTAGATGTTTTTTACTTCAACTCATGAAAAGTGGGAGCAAAAATAAAAGTGTTGTGTTTATATTTTGTTGAGTGTACACATCTCAGTGCTGGCAGGAGAGAAGACAGTCAGGGCAGCATACAGGCAGAGGGGGAAGACAAGGCAGAGGGGGAAGACAGGCAATATGAGGAACCGTCCTTTCCTCTCAGTCAACTTCCATTTACCGCTTTCTATCTCATCAAAAAGCATTTTTCATGCTAATTGAACTTAAAGAGCAACCATGCATAGCTACAGCGCAGTGTGTGTGTGCGTGCGCCTGTGGACGTGCATGTGTGTTTGCGAGTTCGAACAATCACCTCAAATGTGTTCATCCAGGCTCGATATTCTATTCACAGAGCCTACACACTGACAATCATTCCCACACTGTGAAAGACATACTCCTAAGCACATTCAAACTTCACTGCCAGGCAGTACAGTAAAACTGATCTATCTATCTATCGCTTCACCTGTCTGTTTATCTAGCAATCCCTTCCATCATTCTGTCATCCTTTTGTCTGTCTGTCTCCATTCATCTGTCATTATCAGACAAAAAAATGTAACACATACTCCCTCTCCCGAGCCGATAAGACTCACACATCACTCAGGAGCAAACCGTGGGGGCCCCCGGAAAGACACACACACGCGCACCAAGCTCTGCAAGAACTCACCTCAATTACACCATTATTTCTTTTGTTGTCATTTTTCTGTCTAAGACTTGAAACGTATTTCTGTGCAGCCTCTTTTGTCTCGCCAAATGCCAAATTATTATATTGCAATCATAGGCTCTTCTCTGTGCCAGGGATTTAACTGCACCGTCAATATTCGCTATCACTTCCCCTTAGCAGCTATAATTAGACTGCTTACTGGGACGGTATTGTGAAGAACTTCAGCCAAAGCAAAGTCTCACAGCCTTCTGTGAGGAGAGGGCTTTGAGAAAAACAATTAAAAGGCCTTGTTTTGCCGTCATCAAGTAATACATTGGGCTGCAGAGTTGCCAGAACCTGTGGTTCATTTATATTCAGAGGTTCGTTTTCAGGTGTTTTTTTTTTTTTTTTAAATCACAAAATACATGCTTAAAGAATCTCTATGGAGTGAGTTACTACTGAAGCAGTTTAGAAAGCATAACAGCTTTAAATGGGACATGTTGTTCATATTAGGCATGATTGGATCCATTATGAAGACAGTGGTAACTTGAAAGTTATTATCCTGTGTGACTTGGTGATACCTGTGATTACAAGCACGGTTTAGGGCAAGGCAAGTTAATTTATATAGCACCATTCAGACACAAGGTAATTCAAAGTGTGATACAGGAGCATAGAAACATTAAAAAATAATACATTAACAAAACATTAAAATTGCATTTAAAATACAATAAAAACAAAACACAAAACAGTAGTAAGTAGTAATAGTTAGAGATGAAAGAAACTACATTTAAAAGGCAATAAAAATAATAAGCAAAAGTAAACAGATTACTTGAACAATACTACAGGTTCCAGAATTTTGTGGGCAGCAAACTCTTCTTGAGCAACTTCTTTGTAAGAAATACAACAGAATAGCAACTGGTGTATCTGCTTACTGTGCAACCTCTCAGACTCATGTTGTAGGTATGAATAGAAAGGCAATATGAATCCAAAGCAGGCTCTGCCACTGATCTTGAAAACTACTAGGTCATTACAGAAATTGAATGGCTATTGCTTGAAAGAGCAGACCATAACTAGTATCAAAAGGGGGTTTCATTTAATGAAATCTTACAGATTATATGGATAATAACTTTTGCACAGACATTTATACTGTTTTATACTGCGCAGACTTTTATCCTTTTTAAGCACAACTATTTATCACCTACCTCAATCATATCCTTGCACAGACTTTTATACTGTTTTATACTGCCCAAACTGTTCTATACTGTTTTATGCTGTCTAACAGTATACTGCACAGACTTTTATACTGTTTTAGCACAATTTATCATTTTCATCTTTTCTATCTAAGTCATCTTGTTCTTGTTTATTTTCTTTCTTTCTTTCTTTCTTTCTTATTTATGAAACTTAGGTTTCTAGTATATTTTTATATTTGTAAATAGAATAGCAATTGCTTTGAAACTTTGAACCTAACCTAAATCTAGCATTTATAAGGAATATACAGACATATAATAAATGATGTATAACACACTGTCATATAGTTGTAAACAGACATTTCCAAGTGTTTCTTAAAACTGCAGTAGACAATATTATTTCATCATAATTTTGGTTGAAATAACTATTTTTGATCATTGCATGTCACTAATGGTATTTAAATTAAGGGTTCCTTTGAAAAAATGTGTCCGTGAGTGCCCATTCCCTTTGTATTTACTGAAAACAAAAAAGGAAGACAGAAAGAAAAATGAATCTGGTCTGAATCAAACAACCAGTCAGGGTAATTACCATGAAGCTAGCCAATCACAGCAACCCTCTACAAACAAGGGTCATTCAGGTTCTATGTATCTTGGTGTCTTTCTTACCTCTGATCAGACATAACTAGCCGAGTAGAACAGACGTCTGATACTAGTTAGGTACAATGATTGTCAACCTTTATGCTCTGCTTTACGCTCTGCAGAATGAATGTGTATGTTTGGTGTCATTTGGTGGGAGGGACTTAGCTGAATGATATGAGGCATCAGAGAAGGAGAGACAGAAGGCTTTGTATGTTCAAATCACCTACTGCAGCTTTAATCTTCGCTATTTGTCAGGAAATTCATTTCTATTTTGAAGACATATTTTCTGTTATTACAACTGTGATTTATTATACTGTCATTTCTCCTCAGGAGTGCTCACAGGAGGAGTTACACTTGTTCACAAATACATTAATAAACACTTAAAATGGCTTGCAACTACATTATAGTGTGTTAAAAAACAATTATTCATGTTTGTATATTGCTTACAAATGCTAAACAAGGGGACTTAGTGAAGTGTCAAGATAATGAGCGATTAATTATCCATTATTGTATTGTTTCCTGATATATTTTGGACATGGATCAGCAGAGAGGCCGCCAGCCTACAGTATATAACTTATCTGTAAACCTGTCACAGCAGCATTGTTTCAGCTTTGTGTGTGTCAGTGTGTGTGAGTGTGTGTGTAAAGATACTCCTGCCAGTAAATAAAATCTCAGCTTGACAAGGCGATGGAATTTATGGGTCACATGAACAAAGACAAGCTGATATTTGCTTTTGCATGTGGGTTTGTTCACTTGTTCACAACCATCACACGTGAATTACAGTGATCTAAAAATATAATGGCCACATACGCATGAATGAGCACATGCACACAGTGTCCACACACACATTCACACACACATACAATGACACAAACGCTGCACCTCATCCTTACTCTAGACATTTTTTTGCCCAGGGGTATACCAGAGAACCAGGTGTTATCGCACTCCCCTGTGAGTCCCACTTCCCTCCCTAGAGCAATTAATGACACCAGGGAGTCAGAAACTGTGGCCCCAAAATGGCTGCCTATCTAGAATGGAGGTGTCACATCACCCTGACAACCAGGTCAAGCCCTCAGAGTATCATCAGTGTGCGCAACAAAGCCAGGGGTCAGAGTTCAGCTCACCTCGTGACCTCTCTGTGGAATTGATCTGTTGTAGTGGAAATAGGATTTTGGTGCTGCATGATTCAGACAGCAGCCAGACATTGAGGACACTTTCTGTCTTGAATGATTGACTAGATGACTCACAACACCGGACACAACAATAGCCACAAAGGAACTGCAGCAGAATTAGGTTAATTTTCTGTCATGTTTCTGAGTGTGAAAGCATGTGTGTGGGTGCGTCTGTGTGCCTAAAGCCGTATTTACATGTGCACGGTGCAGGCGAGTGTATGTGTGATGTTGTCAAGAAGCTGGTGTTTGTCAAGACGCTTGTGTTTCCAGGGCAGCGAGTCAGTCAAGGAGAGGAGCTGTCAACATGGCTGATATGTGCAGCCGGCACTCAGCACAAGCAGAGACGCCCACCCATGTCAAATGTCACAGCACTAATTTCTTTCCAATGCAGGCCAGGTATAACCGCAGGGGCAAGACACAGACACACCTCATTGCTCCACAGAATGAGATTCCCAGGAGATTCTGCGATTCACAAATCTACAGACTTTTCCATAGCATCTTATCATTATTGTTTAGTCCTCAGCTGTATGCTGATTTCAGGAATTTTGGGAAGCATATGTATAACAACTCATTTATGATTTTTACAGAAGAATAGGGATTCTGTGCCTGTTTATGTCTTGCACTGAAGCATCATTTAAACTCTGGTTAAACTTGCTGATTTATATCGCCTCTGCACTCTTAGAATTAAAGATGCTAACTAGAACCATGAAAGGTTCTTCAACTTGTCCTCATAGAAGAACCCTTTTTGGTTCCTGGTAGAACCTTTTTATAAAGGTTCCAATTAGAACCCTTTCAGAGCATTCTATCTTGAACCCAACACAACCATCTGCAAAAAGTTCTACCCAGAACTTCCTATGAGAGGTTCTGCAGAGAACCCTTCCATGGTGTAATGATTACACCTAGAACCCTCTCTGGGGGCTCTGTCCAGAACCTTATCACCTTAAAAGGGTGCTAACAAGAACTCACCCAGGGGTTTCTACCAAGAACTTGTTTTATATTACAGTTCCAAGTGTTTAATCTAGAACCTACCCAGGGGGTTCTACCAAGAACCTTTTTTAATATTCCAAGGGTTTTATCTAGAACCCACCCAGGAGTGTCTACCAAGAACCTATTTTGTTCCAAGGGTTTTATCTAGAACTCACCCAGGAAGTACTACCAAGAACCTTTTTATATCCTAAGGGTTTTTCCAAGGGAGGTTTACCAAGAATCTTTTTTTTCTACTGAGAACCTTTTTTGTTCTAAGGGTCCCATCTAGAACCCACTCAGGGGTCCTATCAAGATTCTTTTTATAATCCAAGGGTTTTATCTAGAACAGTCTCAGGGGGTTCTATAGAGAGCATTTTTTATATTCTGAGGGTTTTATCTATAACCTATCTCGGGGGGTCTACCAAGAACCCTTTTATATTATGGTACAAAGAACCCTTGACAAATCCTTTCTTCTTCTTCAAAAATAAAAAAAAAGATTCTTCAGAAGTAAATGGTTCTGGGTTGAATGTGAGCCTTTCAAGAAGAATCCTTTAAAAACTCTTATTTCTAAGAGTGTGGTTACTGGAGTGTGATAGCTGCCATACTTAAATTATGTGCTAAATATGTACAGCAATTCAGCAGTATGGACCTGTACACGTGTGGGAATTTTATCAAGCACACAATTTCCTGTTCCACAATTTCGCTGTGTGTATTTAACTAAACAAAAGGCTGTAAGACATGTTTAGTCCATAGATCCGTGGGAAGGATGTTTTACAAATTATTTTAATGGTTCTAATGCATTGTTGAATGCATTTGTTTGTTTTTTCCCTTGGGGAGGTAATATCCCGCCTCTTGCCCCAGTGTCAACAAACTTCCACTGTAAGACTGTTCATTCCACATATGACCCAATAAAATGCATTTTTCCTCAGGAAATTAGGAATATTCCGCCTCCCAATTACCAGCTATGTTTGAACAGTTTTCTGCATATTTATGTCCTTCCTTATTAATGCCTTCCTAAACAAATAATTGTATATGCAGATACCAGATGGGAATATTCCCATAAAAGATAATTCCACATGTGACATATAAGTTAAATCATCATGCGACACAGATACAGTATATGCCAAGTGCTTTTTATAAGACACCATACACACATTTTAAATTACTGCAGTAATTTTTTTCTTGGCACATCCTTTCCAATCTCCAACAAATTGGTGCTAATCAAGTTAAAGGGGACCTTCCTGCCCTCCTCGTCCCTCTAAACTTTCTGAGCATTTAGTCATGCACCTGCCATTTCCTCATTCCTTTGCGCTCTTCCCCCTAAATTACTGGGAGGTGATATACAGCCTGGGTGTCCCAAGGCTACAGGAGATTTAGAACTTTGTCCCATTTGAAGGAGAGGTGAGAAAAGACATTACTATGCAGAATAGGTAATATTGAAAACGCCAGAGCTCTTTATGGTGCCCCATGCAGATTATCAATCTATTTGTGTAACTTGGCTACCCAGAATTTCATTTCCCTTTTCATTTATTTGCCTTGCTGCAACCGTTTACAGTGCCGAAACTGAAAATTGGAGCCATGACGAGCAAGGGAGCAATATTCCAAGGGCAAAATAGGCCTCTTCTGCTGTATGATTGCAATGGTTCATTTGGGGGGGGGGGGGAATAAAGTGACCTCTTTTTGATGAGCTCCGAGGAATATTTTGAGAAAAGCAGGGAGTCCACATATGGTCATCCCCACTTTGCCCATGCAGTCTTATAATAGGCCTTAAGCTTTTTAAGTCATTGAGAATTTATGTGGGCTTCATGCCTTATAAAAGAGCAACACAGGTCAGTAATGCCCTATATTAAATTCAGAATCATGGACAGAGGCATGTATTTTGTTAGTTTCAGCACCAGGGACAGGGACATACATGATATAGCAATGCCATGCTTTGGTTTCAGCACCATGAACCAAGGTTATTATTGTTAAATAAAACTAAACTAAAAAACTTGGTGTGAAAAAACATTTTAGTTTAACTGAAAAAAAAAAAAAACGGAAGAAAAAAAAAGAGTAAAACAATATTGTGTACTAAAATAAACATATACAGGAAATGTCTTCAGCTTTAGTCTTTGTCAATTTGGTCAAATTAGGAGAATGAGGAGACACTGATGCATATGTTATTGAGACTATGATGTCTACATGACTGTGAGTCAATTGTGTTTATATTGTAATACCTATTCTGAACTTGTTAAATCTTTCCTCTGACAAATATCCTCCATATTACAATGAAAACTAAAACTAATAGACGTTTGATTAAAACGTTTTTAATCAATAAAAATGCTAATGAAATGAGCAGACCCACTCTGGAAACTAACTGAAACTAAACTGAATTGAAAACAAAAGTAAAAAATAAAATAAAAACAAAAACTAATGAAAAATACAGCACTACAGGCACACATAGTGTAGCATTGCCCTGTGTTAGTTTCAGTACCATGGACAGAGGCGTACATGTGGTAGTTTCACCCTGTTAGTTTCAGCACCATGGACAGAGGCATACATGTGGTAGTTTCACCCTGTTAGTTTCAGCACCATGGACAGAGGCATACATGTGGTAGTTTCACCCTGTTAGTTTCAGTACCATGGATAGAGGCATACATCTGGTAGTATGGCCCTGCATTATTTTCAGCACCATGGACAGAGGCACACTATGCTTCAGTATAACCCTACATTATTCCAGCACCATGGACAGAGGCATAACTCTGTCAGTATTCCTCTGTTTAAAACCCCTTGTTGGTCTTGTTTTACAACTGCAGTCTACTCATTAATAGGCTGTAAATATTAACAAAGCCCAGCCTTGATTTATTTCACTAAGGAGCTTTGGAAACGAGATCATTATTTCCATGTGTACAAATGAAATAATTTGATTGCATCAAACTGTTTTTTTTGGGGGGGGATGTACAGAGTTTAGTATAACAGAGAATAAATATGAAAATTGTTTGACAGACTGAGTGCTTTGAATTGCTCTCAGCAGCCTGTGCAGTGGGCACAAATGATTTGCAAGATCTACACAGTCATATTTGAGTATACCCAAACGGATTGAAATAAGTACCATTTGGGGAGCGAAAAGACACACTGTTACACGTCTTGCTCGTTAATTGCGTATTATTATTATCAGTCCAATGGGCTCAGTCACTGAAGCCATTTCACTCCGGGCGACACTGAAAACATTTCATAGTGGCTCACAGGTAGGTTCTGTGACGAGACAGACCGTGAGGGAACCATCGTGGCGCCATACCTTACATAATCATCACGGCAGTACCCACTGAACATAATTACAATGATTTGTGCCCTCCCATTTCACCCTTGTATTAAAAAATATTGCTGGAGGTAAGTCAGGCGTGAGCGCAGGCAAGGCTGCTGCGGTGAATGGAGTGTGGCCCCGAGGGAAAGCTTGTAGAGCAGAGCACGGTGTCATGCCAAAGAAAGCCAAGCCCCCCCGCCCCACTGGGGCCCGGTCATGCCGTGAGAACGGGATGACATTACCGGGCCATTTAGCTGGCGGAAGAGCAGAAAGAGGTGAGAGAGGCGCCGAGTGTGTCGCTTTTGTTATTTAATGGTTGGCTAATGTCTAGGCGGAGGGGGGTATGCCTCATAGCGAAAAATGAAAACAAATAGGTCAACATTATGAGACTTGGATGTCGTTTCTATACTATGAGGCCTTTAGGCTGCGTGGTTTCACTGAAGACACTGGAGCATAACTAGAGTACAGTAGCAAGTTCATTTTGCTCATCACTGGAGAACAGTTCAATGCCTTCTGGCGTACATACCCAACAATTTACCCTTTGGTCTGATATGACTGGAACATATTATCATATATACTGCAGGAGCTGTATCACTGCCTTCATACAAACAACCACCTTTAGCAAGAGCCAAATACTCAGAATGGTCATACCATGATTATATGTATCTGTGTGTGAGGTACAGTCCCTCTGTGTCATATAGTGTAGATCAAAATATGTGGAACTTGATTTAATATATGTGGATATTAATTTGCTTGTCTTTCTGTGAGACAGTGGTGTCACAGGCTGAAGCACAAGGCTAGATGTTTTCCATATTATTTAAACAGACTACCCATGTTGATTCATTTTTCATAGGCTACTTTGCTGACCATTTGAATGGCATTTATCGCACAGGATTACAATAGGAAAATCAGCACTCTTTATCATTTACACATTGACATGACCTCAGGTGTTGTAGTTGTCCTTCGGGATTAGAGATAAACAACATGAACTGACTCGCAAAGGAATAAACCAGTACAGCCAGTCATTCTTAACTGAGAGGCAATGCCAATGTTCAGCTTAATATGAATAGATTAAAACTATTTAAGGTTACATCCAAAAGAAATTTCTGTCATTGTAAATTGTTCCCACTTTGATAGTGAATGTTTTAAACCTACTGTCACTCCATTTGCACCTTCTCCAGGTCACTCTAATCTGAGCCATGTAAACTCACAGATTAGGGGCAAGACTGTGGTGAATTTTACTGTGAAATGATGCAGATCATTCTCTCCTGAAGCATGATACTAAAAAATATAAACATTTCTTTTTACCAGTTTGATCTGGAACGTTCAGTTAGTTTCTATCACAGACATAAACGTGCTTTTAATTTATGCATAAGTGTTTTAGACCTTCCACTCTGAGTAGTGTTTAATAACAATACCTAACTCACTCATACTCGGATTTCATAAATCAAGGCTAAAATAATCAGACTGGCCACTCTGGATTTGATTAAAAACTGATTGGCTGATGCCTATAGGCCTACAGTAAGCCTAGAATTCATTTCATGAGGAAACTGGATGAATATTGGATGTCCTTCCAAATGATCAAAAAAAAAAAAAAAAAAAAGCTTTTCAGATGTTTTTGTGCATTTATAGTAAGCTGTAATTATTTTCTTTTGTCTTTGTAAGTAGGGGAGACCTGGGTCAATTGTAACCACTCAATGCCTTCAATCAGAAAAAGGCTAGAGTGATGACACTTTCTGTGCACATGCTCAGTAGGCTACTCTCTCTGCCTGTAGAACAGGAGCAGGATTATTTCACTTCAGCAGAAGTTTTCAACAAAGAAATTATTTTGAAATTTAGATGACTGCCCATTGTATATAAAAATCAATGCAATCACTAGGTTATTGGTAAAAAGTAACGTGAATGAACTGTCACAATAACAGTTGATTGCTAGCATTCAATATTTTATCATGATTGTGAGATTGGGGGCAACTGTAAGACCGTGTTACAATTGCCCCCAAGCCACAATGTAAAATTACCTTTACCCAAATAGTTACAATTTATTGAGATACAGTGGGTTAATAAAATCACAACTGCCCCAACCACTGTTACAACTAAGGATGTACCCAAATGCAAACACAATATTCAGGAAATCACAAATAATGCGATGTAAACAGATATTTATTCTGTCCGGTTATTAGTCAAAAAAAATTTATTTATGTGCAGCTGAAGGATATTTTTATATATTTGTATGCCTGCCACGTTTCTATTTCCAATGCAAGACAGAATCTTTCAATTTATTATTAATTTTTTTCAGTTTTTGATTTTTCAGTGTTCCCCATTTAAGGGGAAGGTGGTGGGCTTCAGGCAGTTCATAAGAATTAGTTTAGATGAAAATAAAAAGAGATATAAATGAAAAGCACAGTATGAGGATGTGAAAATATATTTTATAATTCATTATACGCCAATATTAAATAATGTTGATGCTTTGTAGGTATGCCAATTGAATTGCCAGTGAATATTAGGATAGAGGATAAAATTTTCAGAAAAATTCTGTCAGAATACACACACAGATACATTGTTTTGTTGATTGAACGGATACAGATACAAATGATGATGTCTCTGTGCACCTTTAATTAGAACTGCCCCCACCAAACGGGCAACAGTAGCACTGACTTTTTGCATTAAATTTAATTATATCTAATTAAATTATAATTATTATAGTCTTGTCCTTATTAGTGAAAAAAAATATCAATTGTATTATTGATTATTGCACACATATATGTTTCTTACATCAAAAGGATGAATTGTGTATTTCAAGTAGTCTGTAAGTTATGGAAAAATATAGAAAAATAAATAAATAAAAGATTTACATTTGCCCCCACTCCTTACTATGCGCATCATCTGCAGAAACCTAACATTTGCGGACATCTTTGTATGTTGATTTCTGTACATCTTGTCGTTTTGTCCCACTCTTGTGTGATTTTTTTCCCCCTTTCCTTCGATGTGCCCCCTCTGTACGCCACTCGGCGGTGCTCACAGACTTCCCCTCTCTGAAAATCAAATCATCTAATCCACATCATGACTTTGGAAACGGCAGAGGAAGCTAATAATACTACTGTCGTCTCACCGCTGTTAAAACCACCTGTGTTTGTTCTTAACAGTAAGGAGCAGTCGGCACCGTCAGAGGATTCCTCTCCATCACCATGAGTGTGTTTTTAGATTCGCCTGTGGGACCGCATTTCAGCACCACGGAGCTGTCCATCCACCGGCCAGGAGCGGAGAGAGGCTGCAGCGATTCACTGCTGCTGCTGTCGAAGATGAACATGAAGGCTGTGAGATATGAAATGTGGTTTAAGCACAAAATCAAACCTCTTAAGAACGACAGCCACCTTTTCAATCACACTCCATCTACGGCGGATGTTCATTTTTCACATAAATCGAAAAATATCAGGTGTAAAATGTAATTCAAACGTCTGTGCGGCTTATTGCAATTAACAGGCGTAGTGTGCATGTCAGTCACGAAGTAATAATTTCGTGAGTTGGTGAATGTGTAGTTATTTGCTCTGAGTAGGAGCACAAAGGAGCGTATTCTCTATATTTCTCTATTTATAGACCCTCTCCCCTCGATGGAATGTACCACTTGGTCTTCCCAGAAGAAAAAAAGGGGGAGACAGAAAACTCTGGCTCTGACATGCGCCGTGTTTGTAGCGTCCCCCTTTTATTCAAACCTCCCCGCAGCTCTGGCAGAGATTGAGCCGGTCCTGTCCGTTTAAACCGAGAAGACACCCATACCGACTCCTCAATGCAAAAAAATAAAAGGGTGCCAAGAAGCTGGGACGAGGGAACGTGGGTGTAAATAGACAGTGAACGCTCTCTCTCTCTCCCTCTCTTTCTCTCCCTCCCCCTTCTCTCTTTCTCTCTCTCTCTGTCTCTCTTTTATGAAATCAATGAACGAGTTATTGGGTAGGACATAAATATAAGGAATCAAAGCCTCCACCGGGACCAACGGGCACTGCGCGCTTTTTTGATATGCGTCTTCGCCAAATGCTACATGTGTTTTCACATCAGTGTAAATATTGGCTTTGATAGGACGAGAGCGGAATCAGCTCTGGCACGGCTTGGTCTCGGAACCAAATTTTGACCAAGACTTCTTCTTCCACCAGCTTTCCCTTTTTTTTCTTTCTTTCAACGTAAAAACGATTCTTCACCATCACCATCACCATCTGCTGCTGTTTGCAACCCATCCCTCAACTCCACTGGCCGGTCCGAAGATGGCAACTTTAACCAACGGGCAGGTGGACGGCACGGTGCACGGTGTCGGTGTGGTCTCCGCCAGCACGAACGGGCTAGTGAACGGATTAAGCCACAGCCACAGCCCGGTGGGCTGCCCGGCCACCATCCCCATGAAGGACCACGATGCCATCAAACTCTTCATCGGTCAGATCCCCCGCAACCTGGACGAGAAGGACCTCCGGCCCCTCTTCGAGGAGTTCGGCAAGATCTACGAGCTCACTGTGCTGAAGGACCGCTTCACGGGCATGCACAAAGGTGGGTTATTGTGCCCGTGTTGCCTCAGACAACTACGACTTGTTTTTGTCAAATCTGTCACACATTTGGTGAGAGTGAGGAGGGGTACAAGTGCACGATTGTTGAAAAATTGTGCAAATTTTCTAAATTTTATGAAACGTGAATGACTTTATGCACGTTGTTGGATTTGTGGCACCGAAAAGGGATATTTTATATTTTTGTTAGACTTCAGTTGCATCATTTTCTACCTTCCTGAGCAAAAGCATGAGAGTGTCACGAATCGGGAGTCACGACGGCATGAATTTATGTAGGGTGATGTGAGGAGGAGCGATGTTCCTATTTGGGCAGTCAGTCAGTGTGTGTGCACGGGAGTATTCACACATCAGAGCGGTCCGGCGGTTGTAAACGTGCTTTCATTCACTACGGTGCTAAATCCAGGCCATTAACCTCACGTTTTCACGTTGCAATAGCGGGGAGGCTGTGTTTGATTGCCCGCAGCAGCGTACACTCTGTTGCCCGTAACTCTCTCAGTGTGTGTGTGAGTGTGTGTGGGTATGAGAGTGTGTGTGTTGGGGGGTGGGTAATGAGGAGGGGGGCGGTCGCGCGTGCACGTGTGTACGCACGTGTGCAACACAAGAGGAGTAGGCCTGTGAATATGTTGTACTTTTTGTACAGATTTTCAGGTGTTTCTGATCTGAGTGATCCCTCCCCGAAAATTAAAGCTAAACTACAAAATAAAAATGTAAAATTGACAGAAATATATTTTAATAGATTTTTCAACTTTCTAATCATGTACAGTTTATTACCTATTGGTCCATTTTTATAACTTTTTCTATTGTAACCCGGACTGACACACAGCACTACAGTAATTGAATTATTCTAAACTTTTGCTATGCTGGAATTTTGGAGTATATAGACAGTATACATAGTATACTATATATCATTTAAAATCGTTTAAAATTTAAATGAATTTTCAATTTTTTAATCATGTATGATAAGATAAGATACGATAAGATAAGATGGAACTTTATGAATCCCAAAAGTAAAGTAAAATTACAGTAAAACAATAGAATATAAAATATGAAAGTGAGGTGAAATATACAATAAAGTGTATAAGGAATAAATGCAAAGAAACAGGGCCTAATAGAATAAACAAGAAATGTTATTATCCATAGGTTCATTTTTATAACTTTTCCCAGTGTAACCCTGACCGACCACAGCTGTACAGTCATGATGCCAGTGAATTATCCTAAACTTTTGGTGTGCTACATGGCCTTTTGGTGTATATATACAGTATACTGTATTAAAGCTGCAACGATTAAACAATAAGTTGACAACTTTTAAATTAATTGCCACTAAATTGATAATCAATTAATTGGTTTGAATCTTTTTTTTAAGTCAAAATTCTCTGATTGCAGCTTCTTAAATGTGAATTATTATCTGGTTTCTTTAGTCCTCTATGACAGTGGTTGTCAACCTGGGGGTGGGGACCCCCAAGGGGGTCAGGAGATAATTTCTGGGGGTCGCCAGATGGTTTTTGAGAATAAAATGAAATAAAATATTTCAGCAAGCAGCAGGGAATGAGAACCAGAGAGCAGCTCTCAGCGGCATCAGCCTCTTAAAGACATTTAACATGAGGGACAAGCTCTTAAAAATATGCAAAATACAACTGGTGTCAAGAAATATAACAGCCACCTTACTAATAAACTTCAAAGTATAAATCCGTACAAAAATAGCAATTACCAAAATAAGCCACCATGTTCTGAACAGACACAAACACTAACAAAAAGTAAATTTGCTTTTTGTAACAAAATACCCAACTTAACAAACTCTCCGTCCAGCACTAGGCATAATGGGAAATAAAGACGTGTTTTAGACTAGAGGATTGTTTCTACATTGCTTTGGCTGTACCACTGATATAATATGAGTTTGGTAGTTTTCATGTGTTGTGTAATAATTACTAGCAGTCTTGGGCAGACCGGGGGTCAGGGTTGTTAGCACCAGCCTGATTTTTCTGGGCTGTCCCAACTCGAAAAGATTGAGAACCACTGCTCTGTGACAGTAAACTAAATATCTTTGGGTTGTGGATGAAACAAGACATTTGAGGACATAACACTTGGGTTTTCAGTGATCAACATTTTACACCATTTTCTGATATTTTATGGACCAAACAACTAATTGATTAATTGAGAAAATAATTAACAGATTCATTGACAATAAAATTAATTGTTAGTTGCAGTCCTCTACATAATGGTATGCAATATTAACAACCAGCTTTGTGTTTTGATGCAACAGGATGAGCCCTTTATCTTATTTCCTTCTCTCATGGGAAGAGTCATTCTCTGCAAATAACCATCTAATGAGAGGTCACTAATTGATCTGCTGTACCTGCAGGACATCTCCCAGGGGAGCAAAGTACATTAAGAATGAGCTATCACTTTTTGGAAACCCCCCTCATCCTCCTCCTCTTTTAAAGCCCCCTCTCCACCCCATGTAAACAATGTGTGACATGCGCCATGTGTCAGGAAATGATTATGATATACAAATAATTCCGGAGGGTGGAGACTGTCTGCAGGCATGGGGGAAACCAAAGAGGTGGAGAAGGAGAAGAGAAGGGGTTGGTGGTGGGGGGTGGGGGGGGTTATCTTTTATTAATAGCCCAGCTGTAGTAGCGACTCCCTGTTGGACAGTTAATCACCAGTGGCCCCAGAACTATAGGCACGGCTCGCCAGCTGATTCTAAGAACTGTCTCCTCACCGCGATATACAGCCCTGCTTCCCGGGCCGGGCCCCCGCTTTCATTAGTGAGCCCCCGCTGCGCTCATATTTTAACTAGCTAGAGGCACTAGCTACTCCCTGGCTCACCAGCTCACTGGCTCACTGCAAGCTGCTCGAAGGCCACATTCCCCTCCACAGACTCCTCTAACACCTTTCCAGAGAAGATTCCCAAATTAGCAGTAAAAGACAGCACGTCCCACAAATAAACAGGCAAAGTGACTGACTGTGTACACGGCCGTCATACTGGTTTTATTGAAGACTACACAGCTTTACATGAACCAGGTGTGTAAGCTATCACAGCAAGAGTTTGAGGCAAGAGTAAATACACTTACAAACAAATAAACAAATGTTTTGAAGAGAAATAATCCATGCCGTATCTCCTTTTCTGTGTCTTGTAAAATGAAAGACATTTAAAGTGTTCTAAAGGCATAATATGCAACATTTTCCTAAAAAACAACAACAAAAACACAGAGACCCAACAGAGACTCTGCCCTCTGCCTGAATTTTCTTTTCTTTTCTTTTTTTTCATTATTTTGATGTGCTCAGACACTTTACCAGCCCAGAACCCCAAAATGTTGATATTTAACAACCTAGGCAGTAGACTCAACAATCTACAATCTTTCTGGTGCATTTACAAACAGCTCGGACAGATCCTACTGATTCTACCTTGAATTGTAAGTTAGAGCTGCAACAATCAATTGATTAATCAGTTAGTCGATGTAAGAAAATTAATTGCTAACAATTTTGATAATCCAATTAAACATTTCAGTCCTTTCCTAAGGGTTAGGGGTAGGGTTATAAATAAATGTAAGGACTTACTGCTTTTCTTCATCATTTATAATGAGGAGTCTTTGAAGATTTCACTTTGGGCTCTGTGATGAGTATTTTTCACAATTTCTGATATTTTATAAATTATGTGATTGGTCATTTGATCTTGAAAATAATCAGCAGATTAATCAATTAAAAAAAATTATTAGTTGCAGCCCTGCAGTGAATGTCAGTGGCATTTTTTGTTCAAATCAACGCTTTTGGGTTGTTGTTTTTTTTTGCTATAAGATCAGGTTCACTATTGCCAACAAGCAGCTGAAAGAGCTTGAACTCAACAGTGTAATTTTGGTGGTTTAAAAGATGTTGTACAAATGCACATTCATACATGTTATGATCTTCCACTGTTCCTTCCTCTTCCCTTTTCCCAAAGTACCTTCATGCCATTTGTTCGGAGTCTTGCAATAGAAAGAGTCAAAGCAAGAGTTTGAGGCAAGAGAGAACACACTTAAAAGCAAATATACAGATATTTTTGAAGAAAAATAATCCCAGCTGTATCTATTTTTCAGTGTCTCGTAAAAAGAAAGCAATTTAAATTGTCTTAACTGGGCTGCAACAATTAGTCAAGTACTCCACTAGTCAATTGAAACAAACCTGATGTCCAACTATTTTGAAAGTCAATTAATCATTTTTCAAGCAAAAAAGCAAACACTTTCTGGTTCCTGCTTCTTAAATGTAAGGATTTGCCACTTTTCTTTGCCGTTTATGATAATATAGTTTTGGACTGTTGGTTGAACAAAAGAAGAAATTTGAAGAGGTTACTTTGGGCTCAGGGAAATTTTGATGAACATTTTCACAATTATTTTGACATTCAACATTGATTAATTGTGAAAATAATCAGCATATTAATTGAAAATAGTCATTAGTTGCAGCCCTCCAGTGAATGTCAGTGGCAATTGTATGTGCAAAACATATTCATCCTTGTCATAGTCTTCTGCATTTCAAACTGTTTCAGTTTTTCCTAGATTATCTGTAGAAGGTCAGGCTCACTGTTGCCAAATAGTAGTCAAAAACATTCAACAGTGCAATTTTGGTGGTTTTAAAAGATCTTGTACATTTTGTACAAACGTTGATTCATGTATGCACATGTTAGGATGTTTCACTGCTCCTCCCTCTCCCCTTTTCCCTCAGCTCCTTCATGCCGTTTGCATTTGTTCAGAGTCCTGCTGCCATAGAGCAGAAAGAGTCAAAGCGAGGGCATGATGACCCTTTAAGGTGTGAAATGCTCCAGTGGAGTGAAGTCTATAGAACTGCCCACCAGAAAACTCCTCTTCTATTCTTCTCCTCCATCTTTTTTCTCCTCTTCATTAACTCTGCTTGGTCCACTCCATTCTTTCCTTTCCCTCTCTCCCTGCCTTTTGTCTTCACTTTATGTACTTGCACTGACATGCTGCCTGTTCAGTGACAGTGCATCATGTTGGATAATGGCTGTGGTAGTAACAAAGCCTCAGCTTGAACCAGGGAGATTGTAGATGATCAGCTGCCATTTCCTTCACAATTTTTTCCTACCTCTGTTTTTCACATGGCACATGCTTGGTAACTGTCATCGCTAACAATGTAATGCCTCATCTGGGGATACTGTTGCATTCATTTAAGTTTACCCATAGAGACATGGCACTTTTACAAAGAAATAAGCGTGGTTCTCAGCAAGATAATACAGAGCTGTTTTCTGCTCCGGCAGGTAATAAAAGGCCCTTGTGTTCTGCTGTACATCAACAAGCCTAAAGAAACAGCCTTTGCTATGGTAATGCTACCTCAGAAGAAAGAGACCCCTATTATAGCCATTGTCAGCCGAGCCTGTGATACTATTGCCATAACCCTCCCCATAATGACTCCATGTATCACTCGTAATCTAGTCTTTAGGATTCTGTCCCCTTGGAATGGAGGAGATGGAGGGAGTGGGGAGGAGGGGAGCACGGGACGGAGGGTCTGCAGAGGCTGGGAGCAGGCGCAGGGACACCAGCGCAGGCCTACATTCTCCCAATGATTTTATTTCTCTCCCCTCTGCGACCGAGCCATGCTAATAGAGGCCATTTATAATGGTCACCGGCTGATGCTGCTGCCGCTGCTGCTGCTACCAAGCACAACGGGACTGAGAGGCACGGCTAGCACAAAGAGCCAGCCCTTTCTCTTTCTCTTCTTCTCTCCCTGGCAATGCAGCATGGGAGGTGGGGATCTATTCATGAGGAGAAGGTGTAGATATGATTGCTGGCACTATTCATCAGCCTGATTTCGTGTAATAATCACCGGGGCAATTGAGCTGTGATGATACGGGGAAGACATTTAATAACTGAAGGTGTTATCTATTGTTTACTGCCGTCACATCTTCAGGCACTACTGTGTTCCAGGCCAAACCTTTATTGTCTTCGTTTTTTTTACCCCCAAGACAAATGCAAATGCAACTGTCACCAAGTGTGTTTTACGGCTGTTGTTTCATTTGGTGGTAATTTAATGCGAGTAATATATTTGTCCTTGGCCAAACTAAATACATTAGCAACACCTCTCACCATGAGCTCAGACGGTTAAAGTTGTTACAAAGCCAGAGAGTTGCTCAAAGTCAAAGCAGGTGCTGAAACTTCATTTAGATTTGGGCCAAATAGTCCATTTTGACCTGGCAAGTGATGTAAACAAAAAGTCACAGGTCTATACTGCAGGCAGTGCTGGGAGGGTTACTTATAAATGTATCCCACTACAGAATACTCAATACATGCCCTTACATGTAATATGTGACTTATTCAATTTGATTATTCAATTCAAAAAGCGTATTCTAAATACTTTATATTACTTTTGGAATGCTTCAAAATTGTCGTGCTGAGCCTATTTGTCTGGGTCAATCTGATCTGAGTCAAGACTTGCTTTTGGGAATGACCTCACTGAACAGATCCCTTTACTGTTCTCATTAGGTCACATATGGGCCTTTCCCACAAAGATGGAACAAGTCCAGTTCCAGTTTATGCACTTAATTTTGAACCATTGAGAGCCTTTCCACCAAAAATAAATGGGTCCAGAACCCAAAAAGTTGGTTCCCAGAGAGAACAAATAATTAGTTCCTTCTCTTTTGTTAATTTTCCTTTGGAACCAAAGTGGGAGTGTCATATTCTACATATCGTTTTGTATTATGCATCCTTGATTACAATGTTTCTGCTTGAAACTGTTGGAAACAAGGTTCACTAGATAGCACCACATTTCCAAGAACCTTTAATGGGACTGAATCAAGAACCAGAGATAATTTGGTGGAAAAGGCCTCCGACTTTACTAAATAAGGTGGACCTGCGATCCTTTGGCCACTAACACTCGAGCAGCTTCTGCACGCCACCATCCAAAGAATATAACATGAATCATGTGTTGAATTAACAGATTATGTTTGTGGCTGATACATCTCAGAAATTCAGCTTAGCTAATTGGCCAGCTAATTAGTCAAAGTAACAACCAAGTCAAAGTTTACTCATATAGCTTAGAATCAAAAATAACACTTTTTTCTCAGGGTCTTTACAATCTGCACAGTGAATAACACCCTTTCTTCTTAATGTTAGACCTTTATTAGCATGACAGAGCATATTAGCATGACAGAAAATAACTTAAATTTACCTCAAGGTGTTTCTTTAAATGAAATATGGAGGCTTTTGATGCTGAAAGCAGCTGGGTTGATTGTAAGCGGAGCTTGCACTGTACTGTAATGTTGCGACCTTCTTGACCATATATAGTTTGTTTGTAGTATGTTTTTTATATTTCCATGTCAAAAACACATTCCTGACAGTGTCCTGTGTGTGTGTGCATCTCCTCCTGTGTGGTGTGGGGCAGGTACACTGAGCGTGCACAAATTGTTACACATAAATTGTTTATGGGAAAATCCCATCAAAAATCCCTTCAAGTAATCTATTTTTAAAGACTGCAACTATTCAGAATACCACCTATTTAAACAGTAACTGAGCACCATTACTTGTGTTCCATTACTCCTCATCCCTGAGAGCAGGGTGAAGAACTGTAGTGATTGACGATAATACCTTGGCTGTTGAACCATTTTTGTAATTTAATATCAATACTTGAGAAAATGATCATATAAGCTTTAATATGTTTGAAATCAAACAAATGGAGATACAGAGTAATGACCAATAGTTAAATCTTGTATAAATTTACCCATCCTGCAGATGGTTTATGCTACAGATGGGGGCTATAATCTGTGCACATCATAAAGGGAGTTATGGTTCCCTCTGAACGCCTATGGTTTTGATATGTCAGCCCTTTTAACTGAATGTTTCAGGGGAGTGGGTTCAGAACAGATCATTGGGCTCATCGTGTTTGGTGAGGCCAGGAAGTCACGATGCCAAAAACATGAAAGACCCATGCTGTGTTTTATTGCAGGCAATTAGGTGTTACAGGTTGCCATTAGAGGAGTACCGTCTGCAGGAAAAAAAGAAGGATAAAACCAAATTTGCCTTTGAACAAAGAGAGAAAGAAGCTTGTGCGAGTGTGTGTGTGTGTGTGTGTGTGTTTTCGTCCTGCAGGTCTGCGTTATGCAGCATGTGTTCCGGCCGAAAAATTTCACTCTCGTTGCATCATCCTCTCTCTGTGGGATCTTTCTCTCCTCCTCTCGCATTTGGTTTGGGATGAATGTGTGTGTGCATCTCTCAGTGAGTGTCTGTGTGTGTTTATGTGCTCCTCCTCTCCTCCCTGGCCCAGAATCCTCCACTCAGCTCAGCTCAGAATGCGCGCTCAGGCCCCACATTGTGCCCTGTTTCTATGGGGGCGCATCGCAATCGATTTTGAGTGTTTTGTCAGGGAGAAAGGCAACATGTGTCACGGAGGAGGTCGCTTCTTATACCAAAGTACACTCGACCACCAGCGGCATGCCGCACACTGCCACCCCTGTCCTGGCAGAGCCCAGAACTGCCAAGCAACAAGAGGGAAACAAGAGGCGGAGCCAGAGCGGCGAGTACAGTGAGCCTAATTTGTCAGGAGGGCCGTTGTCAAGGCAGCACTGCCTCTGTTGTCCATTATTATTGGAGGGGACTGTCAGATGGGGGGCGGCTGATGGCCGAGCAGGGAGCCAGTTAGTCACAGTGAGAGATGACCGCACCGAGCCAAAGGAGGGAGCGCTCATGGAGCTCCTGCAAGGATTAGCATGCTAACAGCAGGTTTGGAGTCATGAGGCCTGTCAGGGGGGCGGAGCCCTCTGGCTCGTCTGACCTCGCTGGTCTTCTCATTAAAACCACTGACCTTTACATACACAGAAAGACAGAGATAATGTAAAGAGATGGCTGAACCTACATGTTTATCCCATTTCACTTCCTCAAACTGACTGAAACAACCTGACACACATGCAGCATAAACTGCAAAGTGTGTTAAACACGTACGAAAGTAAACGTGTAATTATATACGAGTACTGCATATGAAGCAGTGGTGGAAAGAGCACTGAAAATCTGAACTCAAATAGAACAGCAGGTATGCATTGTAAAGGGGTTTGTGTTTCTTCAAACTTCAATCAATCTAACTTACTCCCAACTCCTGCATTGTTCTGCTCAGTGGACATGGTCACCCTGGCAAACCTGTGCATGTTTGTTGTCCATTTCATGGTTTTCACTGGTCCGGTTAACCTGGCAGCACCTGGATATTAATTCAAATTATAGGCCTACTTAGTACTTAATTATTACCGTAAAGTAACTAAGTAGATTACATAGTGTAATGCATACTTCAGTTGAAGACTAGTTACAAGTACAAGTGCCCCAAAAAATAACTTAATTGTAGTAATTTGAGTAGCTGTAGCCTATTTAGTTACTTCCACCAATAGTAATTATGTCATTATCCCAGACGAGGCCCCAGTTTGCCATGACCCGCCTCATGAGTCATGACAAGGATTTATTACAAAAGTATACCATAATGTAATAAACAATAATGGAGGAGTGAGATGTGTGTATCAATGTGTGTGTCAGCAGGTGAATGAGTGACTGAGTGGTGTGTAGAAGGTGTTGTATAGTGTAAACCTAAACTAATACGGCCAAAACCAACCAAGCAAACACATGGTGCTGGACTGATGGAAGGAGTAGAGTGTGGAATTAGAAGGCCAAGTCTTTAAATATCCCTGGGAGACTGGCCAGGTGCTCCCTGGTGGACTGGATTAGCCCCTCCTACCAGGACCTGCAAAGAAACAAAACAGACAGACAGACAAGGGGGAAACACACACCAGCAGGCCCATCGAGAGCAGGACGGCCATCACAATGATTATATCATCACAATGATTATATCAATAACATATGTAGAAAAGTACCCAATTGTGCTTATCCAGTTTTCATAGATGGAAATATTTATTGATTGAGTTCATGTTTGCCATGGCTCCTATCACTGCCAGTCATTTTGAAGGAGACAGACACAGAGACAAACCTTTCCTCATGCGCTCTGTTTGACTCAATATGAAAATTAACTGTAACTTTCCTTAAATAATGTCTAATGAAAAGATTTTTTTTTCTTCAGATGACATCAATTACATAACTAATAATCTTATAAAACAGAAATAAGTTAACCTTTTGCTATGATAACTATTTCTTACATTAGTTTATTCTCATATGTTCTGCTGGTAGGATGAGAGTTAAAATACCACATTTAAATTATTAAAGACTCCATTTTATTCACTGAAAACTTTTTATGTTACAGTAACAGTTCAGGAGCATGTCCAGTATCACAGTAAAATGGCCCAGTCAGCATATATCAGTGTGTTAGTGTGTAGTTAATGGTTCCACATGGCAAAGTCATGGCTCACTGTGGACGGCAGTGCTGACCTGTGGAGAAGCACAACACTGAAGATTTGTGGCCATCATTACAGGTCGGAGAGGCTGCTGAGCTCAACAATTTTTTCACAGACAGACAGACAGACAGACAGATAGACAGATAGATAGACAGATAGATAGGTAGATAGATAGATAGATAGATAGATAGATAGATAGATAGATAGATAGATAGATAGATAGATAGATAGATAGATAGATAGATAGATAGATAGATAGATAGCAGCTTTTTTTTAATTTACTTCTTTATACATTTCTGTCTTGTTTTTTTTCAGTCTATTTTCTGTCTAGTCTTGGAATGTTTTATTTTTGCAATAACACCACCAACTGTACAAGAACCAAACTTGGATGTCAGTTTTCTGATATACTAAAGACAAAAGCAATCCATACTATTTCCAACAATTTCTAAGGAAAAAAACATCTCTGAAAAATTTACGCCGTATGTACAGTGAAAAAACCTTCTTGTGTTTTGACAGTTAAGCTCCTCAGTTGATAACCCAGAGCCGAGTTAAAACAAAGTCTGCCTTAAATGTTTCATCAACATTTAGCCTTTTGTTTTCCATAAAGAGAGGCTAAACAACTCGCACCAGTTTCCCTCGTGCTCTTGCGCTTCTATTGCCATGTTCATGGCCCCGGTGTACCATTCTTTCAGACGATGAAAAGAAAAAAAAATCCTTTTTTGACAAATGCTCCTTGGAGAGGTAAATATTTTCTGTTTTCAAGGCTCTTGCATCAGCTAAGCATTATTGTGCTTTGTGTTAAATTTTTAAAAAGTTGACGCTTTAGGCCTCTTCAATCTTTTAGCTACGCTTAATACCACTTCCAAGCCCCCCTGCTTCAAATACCGGTGGCCGGTTCTGCAGATGGGGAATGCAATACTTTTGAAATGTTGGAAAGTCTTACATGTTCTGTTAGGGTTTTACTTTTGTTCTACTGACGATTTCATTGCTAATAATAGAGCTTCCTATGGGGAAGTGCCCTGCATTTAAAAAAAAAAAAAAGTTTTTTAATGAATTTTTAAAATTCAGGATTAGGTTAGAGAATGGTGATTACAATATAATGTTAAATATAAACATATTGAGGTAGTTTCACTCTTGCAGCTTCCATAACACAACCTGTTACAGTCGCCTTAGTGAACAACATGTGTTTTCTTTCTCTTTTGTTATTTAACTCCATATACTTACATATACCATTATGTTCCACTTCTGTATCTCTTATCTGTGCCATACAATTACATGGGCACCAAGCTACACCATGTGTAGTTGTTCAGGGTAAAAGGCTTAAACACCATTTCCTTTGTTCACCAGTCAGAAGGTTATGATTCTCCTCTGTGTGTGAACTTTGAAACTGGTGTTTTTTGCCTTTTGGATTAAAGCTGCTGGCTCCTTTTATCAAGCTTTGCACAGTCAGGAGGCTTTCTGATAGGGAATAATATAATATCCGTGCCCAATATCTGTATGTGTACAGTATATGTGTGATTATATGGATGTGTATACATTTTCTCTGTATATTTGCTGTGTGTTTATCCCTTTGTGTGCATATGCTTTGGATATACCTGATCTATATGTGTGTGAGTGTGGCGATACTGCACAATATGGTGTAGCATAACAGCCCTATCTAAAGCAGTACTTCATAATAACTTTTTAAAAAGTTTTTTTTGGCATTTCTACTTTATCATGAACGTGCAGCCCGGTGTCTTAGAAATTACGTTTATATGCAACTAATTTTTAATTGCAAATACAGTTTGAGGGAAATGTAATGCCAATTGAATTGTATTAACAAAATAAGGAAATGTTGTTGTACCCGGCAAGTCAGAAAAATGTTGATACTGAACGCATCAGTAAAAGATTTACTGACAGCATATGTAGTTTTTCTTCTGCAAAAATAGGCAATCTTGCAAGTTTCACACTGTCACCACAAAGTAATTATGAAAACAATTTAGTAATATACAAACAAAATTTCTAGGTGACAGGGTTTGTGACAGCTGGAGAGAGATGGGGGGGAAGAATGAGGGGATGACACCCAGCAAAGGGCCCAGGCTAAAACTGAACCCGGGCAGGAACTTGGTACATGATATGCACTCTACCAGGTGGCTACAAAGGAGCCGTACTTCACAGTAACTTTTAATGTTTAATTGTAATATTTATACCCTATGTTCAAAGCTAGTTAACCCTCAGTATGCTCTAAGGTTGTCAGAACTATCTAAGTATTGATACTTTTTTAAAATAATACAATACTCACACTGATAGTATAGAAAGTACCAAAGCTGTTAAAAAAGCATTAACTGCTCATTCAAGACCTCAGTTCAGTTCAGTCTTTATTGTCCTGTCTGAATTTTGGCTTGCAGCAAAACCACAGAGTGTTCAAAGACTTTTTTTTGTAGGAAGGTTGTGAATAAAAAAATAAAAAAAAACCTCCTTTGTACTGTATGCGTAGATTTTTTCCTTTTTGCCATTGTATCAAAAGAGGAATCGAGTATCGGTCTTTTGTACTAATATTGTGTTGAAAGTCAAAATTCTGATATCGTGACAAATCTAGTTTGCACATGAAAATGTGTCCAGCTGCAGCTCTCTGCTGCAGAGGCTTTCCACAAGGAAATAGCAGCATGACACAGCACCAATATGAAAAATAGAAGCAAAGTTTGTAACCGCGAACTGTGGCAGCAGCCCATTAATGCACATCCAGCAAGCATTAATTCTTGTTACATGTTCTGCTCCCAATGTATTTAATTTGCTTCAAACTCCATCTAATATTTAATGTTTTTTTTCTGTTTATACCATTTCTTACATGGTTCTCAAGGTCAAGTTTAATATCACAGAAAAAGCCGATCATGGTTATTACCTTGCGAACAGACACATGTACTTCCAATTACCTTTTTAGCCTGCACACAATCGGCTCATATACACTAAACAAATCATCCGGCTCTAGAGATTTATGGTTCATAGAAAGTTGAATTGATGTTTATTCTCAACCAAATTGCTAAACATAACTCGAAGTGGCGTATCTGGGTCTGCCTGCTGGGATACTCTAAAGCAGGGATTACATGAGCCGTGTACTATTTGTCCCAGGCAGAAAGCACGTCAAAGACTGTTGAGCATGTGTGACTTGTCAGGCCAGACACACATTTAGCCTTCTCTGTATGCATGCATACAATCTCCTGTGCTGTGCTATGCTGTGCTGCAATGACTGTCAGGTTTGAGTGTCCCTGATTCAATTCACTTTCTTCCCCCATCTCCCTTCATGCCTATTTCATGTCCCCCAATTAAAAATGCACCACGTTGACTTGTAAAAGGAAGGTGGGAATGGAGGTTAGGGCTTTTCAAAGATCTCTCTCAATTATTCAAGGCCAAGTTTGATTCAGAAAATGGAGGAGGATTAATAAGTCATGCAGAAGTTTTTCGAGGGGTTCGGCTACCAAATGTAATGCAAGATGTTCTGATGAAACTCGCACAAGCATCGTCCAAAAAGAAGTGTTTGTTGTCGATTAGGCTTGACAAGTTTTGACTGCCAGAGTCAGCATCCTAGTACATTTAAACTACTACTTCTATTTAACAGATGCAAGAGGGATGACTGAAGTTAGCAACTGAGTTCAGAGAAGCTTTGTAATTGTTCCAATTTACATTTAAAGCCTCTGGAAATGTGGTTTTAAATAGTAAAAATGCATATACAATATCAAAGTTTAGTTTCTCATTAAGCATCACAAAGATCTGAGTGAAAATAATCATTCTGAATTGTTAAAAAAAACATGTAGACCATTTCTCAAGGATGTGTGCTGTCAGACAGCCTTTTCCAATGGGGAACTGAACCACCGTCTATGCTCTCTTCAGCCACCATTTTGGAATAAATTAGTCATTTTACCTTCCAGAACAGGGCAGTTGCTGCTCTACGACTGCCTCAAGTGGTTAGTTAGTTTGTGTTATTTTGTCACTTTGGTGTTGTACCACATGAGTTCAGATCCAAACCAGAATTACTGCAACCCCTCTGTCCTGCAAGGTAAAATTACGTCTTTTTTTTTAAGCTATGAAGAGAGCATAGACGGTGCGTTTAGTTCCCTGTTGGAAAGGGCCGTATGACAGCAAAGTTAAGTAAAATGGTGAAAATACTCTAAATATAGCGTACACTTAAACTGATATTGATTTCTGTGAGGTAAAATTACTGTTTTTGTCAAAGGAGTCTGGAGCAATATAACAGCTTCAGCTTCCCGTTGTTGAGAGTACTCTGACTCAGAGAGGCAGCAGGAGCAGTTGCACGATGATGTATCAACTGACAACTTTTTTTATGATTGGTTTCTGAAATTAATTGTGTAATTTTCATCATGAATATTTAAGCACTTGCACGTCAAATTCAAACCCGATACAGGAAAGTGGCCAAAAACTTAAAGGAGCAATATATAACAATTACGCGTACAGAAACGAGTGCTACAGTCCAAATAGTGAGTGAGAACCAGAGACGTTTAAAATTCCGACTATTATGTACGTAAGACTCCTAAATTACATAGTTAGACGTCTATTGTGGATTTGAGTTTTCTTTAAGAAATATATTTAGTCGGCACAGTTCTGACTGACATAAGGCAACCAATCAGCTTTGAATTCATATTTGTCTCTAGATGCCTACTGGGTCCATATCATACCATTTTCATTCCCCCCAAAAATATGCAGATCAGTGCCTTTTGCTATCAGATATTACCATTCAAATCATATTGGCATCGCATTGAGGGAAAGTACATCAAGGCTTTATCCTATCCTGCTGGTTGGAGAGCAGATAGACCAAAACATATCGCTGCAGAGGGAGATGGTGCAAGAGTGCGTAAAACGACAAGGAGCTCAAGACAGAAAGAGAGAGGGGGAGCGGGAGAGAGGGAAGGAGAATTAGAGAGATGTTGAAACAGGGATGATGTAAGAGAATGCGTGAAAAGAGGCGAGGGAGATCCATGGAGGAGAGTTCGGGTGGGGGGTTGCACACAAAGACAGACAAAGAATATCAAGAGGCAGAGCGATATACAAGAAAGAGAGCAGCAATTGTAAAGAGAGGTGCAGACTAAAAATGGAGGCACAGAGAGATCGTTCAATGACAGGCACGGATAGGAGAGAAAAAGGAAGAGGGAAGAGGGGCTGACAAGAAAAGGCTGAAAAGCAGGAAGGGAAAATCACAGACAGACAGACAGACAGCGCGAGAAGTAGAAAGACTAAGGGAGTCCCAGAGACAGATGTCGCCCTCGCTGGCCCCGGCAGATTGATAGCTTCTGGCCCAGTTCCATGCCAGGCTTTGACCCCTCTGTCCTCTGCTGTAATTTATAGGCTGCGTTTTGCCAGATTTAAGCACTACGCTGTGGTCATCATGGCTCGAGAAGGGAGAATGACCTTCCTGGGATGGGAGCAGAATTAGACCCCTGCAGCTCACAGCCACCCTGGGGGTAAATAAGCAAGTGCTCCTCGTATTAGAAGGATCTCTGACAAGATGTTAATGGGACAGGTTTTACTGCAGATTTGCCAAGCATCTTTTTTTCTGCGTATGATAGCTCCTGCACTTTCTTCGTGTATTTCAATATGTTAATGTGACAGTGCAGTTGTTGTGTGTTTAGTGTCTGCAAGAATTGATGAGTGTGCAAAATGTGCAAAATAGTCCCTTGCTGCATATTAGAACAGTCACACACTGCCATCAACATACAGCAGCTGAGAGGTTGAATATCCTTGAAAGATCTTGGATGATACTGGAGCTCCAGACTTTGGAGTCTGGACAAACTATTGTTGTTCTGAGGTAATTTCCAGAACTCTAAGTAACTAAAATAATAGATCCCACAACTTGTCTTTCTTAAAGAGTTACTGTTCATTTGGGTGAGGGAAAAAAACAACAAAGCACATAAATCTGATTAGCTGTTGATGATCATGGTCCAAATCTTTTTTGGTCAACTCCCATGCTAATCTAATCGACTTGATGCTAGTTTGTGCACATTTTGGGGGAAGAAGTCCTCGGATCTTTTATTTAAGTAAAAGTAGCAGTACCACAGTGTAAAAATGTTACAAGTAAGTCCTGCCTTCAAAATATTACTTAAGAAAAAGTACAAAAGTATTAGTATCTCGAGAGTATCCAGCATCTGTACTGTGATGAACATCCAAGTGAAACAAGAGGGCATGTGGGACATAACGTTGGGAGGAATTTGAACTTTGAAAAGTGGGCATGTCATAATCCAGTGTAACAGGCTGTTGCTAGCTAACTAACTGATGAATCTTAGCTCTGAACCATTAAAAGTTGAAAATTGATTGATGAGTGGATGCCATGATATTACTGGTTGAAACTGGTTTGTTCAAGCCTTCATATGCACATGTCATATTTTTTTACAAGAAGAAAACGTGATTGGATTTTGATTTATATTTCGAGTAAGAATTTTATCATTGTTATGTTGCATATATTGTTAAAAAGGTGCACAATATGACCAGAGATGTGATCTAAAAGGGTTAAACAGGCATTTTTCATTTTATAATTTTATAATTGATAAGTTTATTTATATTTTGCATTAACAGTCTGAATCTGGAAAGTAACCAGTAACTAATGTTGTCCAATAAATGTGGTGGCATATTAGCATCAACTAGGATAAAATGGAATTTAAATTAAAGAACAAGTACCCCCAAACTATACAAAAGTACAAAACTTGAGGAAATATACAAAGTCACATGCCACCATTGACTTCATATGCGTGTGTTTTAAATCAGTGTCACTGACAGCCAGATTCACTAAACCTTTTGTATTTAATTTCAAACACTCATAAAACAGCCTGAAAGAGCAGCTTCCCTGCACCTTTTGTGCCTTTAAAGTTCTCCTTCGAGCCAGGGGTACTGGCCTAGTTGCTCACTGAATGATTAGCCGCTAACTTCATAAATCAGGCACTAATTTTGTGCAGATTACAGGTGCAAATTGAATGAAAAGTGCAGCATAAGTTTGCTCTGTGGTTTCTTGTAAAGTAAATATGGCCTTGTGTGTATGTGGAGTGTGCCCTCCAGTAGACTAACTTGGCCGGCTAGCCGGTGGGCTCAGCTGGGTTTGTGCTTGGCCATTCAGAGCGTTACCTCAATGCACAAATCAGCCCAGGGAATGATCTGGACAGAAAGCCTTCAGCAAATTATTACAGATTTGCAATTTAATGGCTTCTGAGGTCTCTCCCAGCCCCACACAGGTTCCCAACGAGACAGAGCCTATTAGTTTGGTCCTTTAATCACAGAACAGGAGATGGGAATCCTGGCCAAACCTATACATACCCTGCTTCACTTGGTGTGGAATGATTTCATGGGGTTTATAGATAGAGACAGAGAAGTCTGTGCATGCGCGCATGCATGTGCACGAGTGTGTGAGCACTGGCTAGTTGATAAGCTTTTGCTTTCCCTGGAGCAACAGCAGTGTGTGTGTGTGTGTGTGTGTGTGTGTGTGTGTGTGTGTGTGTGTGTGTGTGTAGGAGAGAGAGAGCGAGAGAGACAGAAAAACAATGCATCCCTCTATGGATCGTTTATCAATACCATGAGGACACACGGGGCAGTAGCAATTAATTTGGCATCGGCTGTACCCAAAGCTAACAAAAGTCCACTTCATAAACAAAAACTGAGATTTACTTCCAGTGTTCCAAAAATATTTTCATTTAATGTGGTTTCAACTTAAATAATACAAAAGTTTCAGTCCGTAACATTAAAGTCCTCAAAGTATCGTGTCAAACTAATTAAAAGTTTCTATTTTAAAGCTCTAAATATCAGTTTGTTTGGTTTGGATGTCCTGTGTTTTTTTGACCCATCCATCCACCCAACCCCTTCCTCTATGCACAGACTTTATCGCTCTTTATACTCCGACTTCGACACCATGTTGAAACATGACACTGGTAGCACGGGGGCACTGAGCAAGCTGCTGTGTTTGCCACACTGGGAGAGAAAACGGGCAGATCTTTACGTTAGGATTTCACTGAACACAGGGAAAAAAGCTGAGAAAACTCCAAATTTCAAGGCAAATGTCTGCAATAGATTTTTGAGTTTTGAGCCCATCTCAAATTCTTATTAACCCTTATTCACTTTCACTTCAGTGAGTGTACTCACTAATTTTTGAAATACAATTGGGGGGTGGGGGGTGGGGGGGGGTCCAAAGTTCTTCAAAATGTAAGTTGCCTTGAAATTTTGAGTTGACTTTATTTGTTTTTACAGCAATTTGTCATGTGATCGCAGAAAAGAAAGGAAAAGAAAAGAAAAGAAAAGAAATATCACTGTGTGCACGTCAGTAAACTGACCTGTTACAGATGATGAGCTGTAAAGCAGTCCCTCACATAAGCCTGTAAATAAAAAACAATTAAGCTTGTGATTTATTGCATATACTGCAAATTAATCTGCTGTTGGCCTCCAGACCTAAAGTTTTGGACTATTACGGATTTCCCATTTATACGTGCAGAAAAAATATATTTTAGATAATGACATAACTTTTGTGATACTATTTGCAACAGACAAATGACCAGCTTTTCACAGGGTGTTTAAGCAAGTCTTTTCCCATAGCTATAGTTGCCCTGATTAATGTGCCATCAATGCAAAATGTAAAAACTATCACTCCAATCTGCCTTTCGATGTCCCAATTTGTCCACGAGGAAGCCAAGCTTTCTAAATGAGCTGGATAAAAGTGACTGCCAAAGGGGATGAATATATATAATTATCTGTGGCTGGAGCGCCAACAAAGGGACTTTGAAAATCAACTTTGTGCGCCAAAGGCTTCATTAGTCTGACGACAACAAAATGTCCCCTCAACTTGCAGTTGGAAAGACACAGGTATCTGCAAAGCCATTAAAAGCATGCAGTGGCGCAGCCTCCTGCAGCCCAACCGCTATCTGTTTGGGATTAGAAGCTACTTAATGCGCTAATGTTAATATGCTAATGTGTTAATGTTATGTTTGAATTATTAGGTGGTTTAAGAAATGGCTGGCTGCTGTTTTGTTGGTCTTACGCATTGACACGTTGGAAAGGACGGATAACTGTGTTTACTTTGCATATGGAAATCCCCGAATGTCTTTCATCTGTCCTTCCTATAGCGACTAGTGGTCCATGTTAGCTTTGCAAACATCTTAATTGTGTTAAATGGAGGAAAAAGGGGGGAAGATTAAAAGCCATTAATGTGTGTTGTGTGTGTGAGCGTGTGCTATTCCCGGGACGGTGCTTTTGTTCACTTTGGCAAAGCAGACGAGAGAGTTTCACCTTGAAACTCAATGCACACCAGAAACGTTGTCATTGTGTCTACCTAAAACGCTGCTGTCTCTCGCTCTCACTGTCAGACTTGCTTTGCCAGTCTTTGCATTTCTTTTTTGTGATCGCCTCTCTCCATCCTTCTTACTCTCTTTGTACGTCTCTCCCATTTTCTCTCATTCTGTCTCTCCCTTTGTAGGACTGTTTCCCTCCACCGCTCTCCCTCTCACTCTGTCTGTCTGTCTAAGCGTCAGATAAGCTCACTGGGGGAGACTTTAGAGGACTCTCCATCTGTGTATAAATAGCTCTGGATGAATTATTGAGGGACCTGGGGTTGCTAATAATCCCGCAGGACCCATCTGACAATGACACAGAAGATGGAGGGAAAACAATTACGCAGGCTTTCTCCTTCAGAAGAGTGGGACCGGGGGTGGGGGGGACTCTGCGGCCTCTGGGAGCCTCCTCGCGGGGCCCAACATCTTGGCTAATAAACCCAATTAAGTCTCCGGAATCAATCGGAGCCCCGGGGGCGTCCTCTCTCTTCCTTCCCCGGACGGCGTGCAACAACAGGAAGTGTAATGATTCATGTTCCCCCTTCTGCATTTGGATCGTCCTCTCATCTCCATCTTGCAGGTTGGCAAGGCGGACGGGACAGGACAGGATGTCCGCCGAGGCAGGATAATAGGACAGGGAGAGGAAAGGAGAGGAGAGGTGAGCGGAGTGGAGAGGAGAGGTGCACAGAGGAATATTAATGGGAGTGTTTATCCTGTAAGTGTTTTACCGAGGGGACGAGACATGGGACCACTCCCATGACAGAATTAAAGCACTTTGTCGTCTTAGTGATACATGAATCATCTGTAGACGATTTCTGATTAATCGGCTTTGCCAGATCCTCACCTGACTGTTGACACTCTATCTATCTATCTATCTATCTATCTATCTATCTATCTATCTATCTATCTATCTATCTATCTATCTATCTTGCTCTAATAGGGGATAATATTGAATTTAATGTTTGATGTTGGTGCAGAGTTACATAAAAAAGAACAAGAAAGTAAAGAAAAGACAGTAAAAGTTGAAAATTGTATTAAAATTGTGCATTTCATTTATCGGTCTCATGAGACAGTGTCTGTACTCCAACCCCATCATCAAACACATTCTGCAAAATCCCATATATATTCAGTAGGCAGGTTTCCATCCAAAGGTGCAAATTTTTAACCAGATTTCCAGAAAATGGGCTAAAGAAAATGCAAATGGAAGTGCATTTCCAACCACTACTGTTGTGCAAATATTAGGAGTTGGAGATCGAAGAGGACACAACAAGATGACATGTTTAAAAGGGGACCAGTAAAACCTCAAGTATGACTGAAATAGTACAGTAAAACAGATATATTTTATGCCCAATGCCAATAACATTTTTAAAAGTCTCACTTTCTGTAAAATGTGTGCATGGTAACTATGCTATGGTTTAGGTTAAAGAAAGATAGTGGTCATGGCAAGTAAGTAAGGCTGTGCTGATGCTGTCAGGAGATACACGCCAACCACAATATGTCCTCAAAGTGACAGAATAGATTGATTGCCAATGATTCCTAAAAGGATGTGTATGACCATTGATTACCAACGACAGGCAGAACAGGACTTTAAGTACATTAGATAGGTCCCGTTACATCAGGTACTGTAACTTGAAACTTTAAATTAGTCAACTCTGACTTTTGGTTTCAAACACGACACGAACCCCAATCTCCTGGGTGAAAGATCTGTTTGCTTGACCTGTCCATCCACGCGGACTTTCTCATACACATACAGTATTTACTCAAGTAGAGGATACTTGTGTAATAAAAAGACTAAATGTAGAGGTCCTGATTCTACTTTTTCACTCAAGTCAAAGTGAAAAAGTACAGGCAAATGTATTCAAAGTATAAAAGTAAAAAGTATCCCTGTGAAGGACATTTCTACCAGCTGCCTCTGTGCAAATCTAACCAAACCTCACATTCTCTCTCTCTCTCTCTCTCTCTCTCTCTCTCTCTCTCTCTCTCTGTTTCAGCTTGTTCTGTGTTGTCATGTCGTTTTTATCTTGTTACGCTTGTCGTGCATGATATGCACTGACGGATACACCAGAAAATATCTTTTCTACGAGTTATTCTCCATTTAGGTTGAAATCAGTCTTGATGTTGGGACGATGATGCAAAGTAAAAAATAATCAATATTTCTCCTCAGATGCATTAAAACTAAAGTAACAAACCTGTTTTGAAAATGTAAGGAGTAGAAGATACAGATACATGTGTTAAAAGAGTAAAAGTAAAAAGTTGTCAGAAAAATAAATACTTAAGTAGATTATGGCTACCTGAAACTCTTCTTGCGTACAGTAAGGAAGTATTTGTACTTAGTTACTTCCCACCTCTGCTCTTTATACTGCCCCCTCATAATTACTACAGCCACTGTAGGTCGCCACCCAACAATACAAGTAAATATGGGTCACAATAAGCTGCTTGCACAAATGATGTATTCGGACGTTTTTCTGGAGAAGATGGACTGAGCAGTCCACATCCACAACCTCCACACCCTTATTTGCCACCTCAGGGTGCACTGCCTCCTGTGCTGGTGATGAACACTGGACATTTATCATGAGGATCAGAATCCTCCAGTATGGACATAATTCTGAGGGATACTGTCCTGTTATGTTCTGTCTTCAAAGGTCCTATGTGCATGAGAGCAAGCCAGTCACTGAAGAGATGAAACAACACATCCAGCCTTAAAGTGCTGTGTTGTCGGGTTTTCAGAGGAGCGTTTTACTGTCCCATGATGGTCTAGACACTGTTTCAGAGGTTTTTCCACTCTGCCAAGTATAAAGTTCCCAAATGAAACGCGGAACAGTTGTGATTTTTGTATGAAAAAAACAACACTCAAACAGAAGTCCCTCCGTTATCAGTGGTGCAGTGTTAGTCAGCATCAGAACATTTCCCAGAGTGTCAGACCTGGTACGTAACCGTGCGGACTTGTGGTTCATCTTTGGAGTCATTCCACGTTTAATAATTCATACTGTGGAAAGCTAAATTTGGGTGTCCCAAACATTTCCTGACAAAATGGCTGAGGTAGGATGAGAGTGAGGCGATGGGTCTGCCTGGATTTTGGGGACAGTTATAGTCGTTCAGTGTGTGTGTGTGTGTGTGTGTGTGTGTGTTTGGTCATCAGGGGAGCTTTTAACAAGCGTGTGTGCGAGTGGGTGTGTGTTCAAGCATTTATGTTACATGTGATGTTAAGTGTTGTTGAAGATATTTTACTCTGTGGGACGAAAGCTCAAGTGTCACATGTAAGACCAGTGTGTACGATCAAGTGTGTGGGTTTAAATGTGTGTATGCTTGCGAGTGTTTTCCGTCCCGACCCTCCAGGGACCGAGTTGGGGGTGGGGTGAGGGGGTGGTTCGTGGTCGGTGGGTGGTGTGGGGGGATGACACTGTCCTAATGATGCATTTTCTACGCCATTGATTCAGTGGCTCTGCTCTCCAGTAAATCCTTCACATGCAACACATTAAAGCTGGCCCTTTTTCCTCCTTCGCCAATCGATTAGCACAGCTTAGAGACGGCCACTCTGGGAAGCAGGGCGAGAGATGGGACCTGTTATCTTCAGGGACTCTCACACAGACACATACACACACACACACACACACACACACACACAGTCTCTTACACACACACACACACTCACAGCCCCAT
>JAJHUR010094178.1:0-10355 GCA_027495735.1 Lutjanus campechanus | reverse complement strand
TCTTGGCATTTTTTATAACCTGGCTGAACCAATATAAAACAATCACTTGACAAATAACTTCAATTTCAATAAAATCTTTACTAATTTACTGCCACATGGCCCTTAGTGCAACATTAGCCTAATCGAAAATTCCCTACTACAGCGTACCCTTTTAACTGGTGTAGCCTCTCCTATGGTGAGAGAGGCAATTTCAAGCAGTTTCAAGCACTTCATCCAAAGTCCAAGCACTTTTCAAACCTGTATAACACCCCATTAACATTCAAGTGTTTTCAAGGCTTTCCAGCACCCCTACGAACTCTGGCATCTGTTCTTAACTGAGCTTTACTTTAACACAATCTATGTATCTTAAAACCTGTAAAACTCTGTTTCAGGTATGCGGCAGCAGTGCAGGACGGATCTCAGTACTTTGTCCTGCTCATCATCACTGATGGCGTCATATCAGACATGGCTCAGACCAAGGAGGCCATAGTTAATGTAAGTGCAGCTCTAACACTACCTGGAGGATGTTCACCTCTCTCTGTCTCTCTGTTTCTCTTCCCCTCAGCTCTGCAGGGCATCGGCAGTGCAGGTGCTTTTAGCTTACTGTGCCACTTCTCTCAGGCTTTCTGTTACTTTTAGGGGTTTATAAGCCAGTGGCACTAGAGTCGAGGATTTATGGGATGTTTTCTGCTCCACTTGTCTCACCCCCTGTGCTTGGGCGCTCTGTTTGTCCAATATTTTTCTTTTTATTGAGACCCTCGGGAGGCTGAGGCTCGGCTGAGATTCACTCTCAGGTCAACAGGTTCACTTCATTAGAGGCAGGAGTCTTATCCGGCGCTCCATCTGAGGCACCTGTTTGGCCAAATTTAACTTGTTTTTTCTGTGTCTTATGAAAACACTGTAGCTCATTTACAGTCAGAGTACGGCTGCATTGGTAAACCGCTCAGTGAGTCATCATCGCCCAGGCAGACCCTCACAGCGACACGGTGCTCTGACCCCCAGCAGACTGGGTTTAAAGGGAATTTGCGACTGTTAATCAAACCATTCGAACAGCCACACCTTCCTTTTAAGATCTTGTCTGCTGCTCTGCACTGCTGAACCCGCCGTGTCCTCCTGCCACCTCTCACCTCTCAGTTTGGACCTGGCTACTCTCTCCTCTGCCCGCAGGGCGAAGGACTGAGTGACCTGCTTCACTTGGCATTTAGCCTTCGCGCTGAGATGAATCATAACGAAAGAGTTAGGTGCATCTCTGCACTTTTGGTTTCTTGTTTGTGCTCTCTGATGCTGTAGTGTGCTTTTACAGATATAGTGGAGACCTCTTCCAGTGATCACGTCTGTCCAGGTCAAATTGCTAACTATAAGCGAATGATGCTCATATTTTTATCACATAAATATAAAGTAATGAAATTTCACTATTTACTGAATTTTATTGACTGTTTCAAATTACAGCGCTACTGTTTCAAATGCTTTTCAAATTGCTGCACAAATTATATTATATTACAAATTCACCATAATTCATCACAGCAGTGTATATAAAATACAGCTTGCTGTGTTTTTGCTGCTACAGTACATCTCATTGGCTTGTTTTTGGATGTTTGTCATAAGCTTTGAGGACACTATGTTTTTCATTTACTGTGATCACTATAAGCCGTTTCCATTGTCTTAAAAGATCACACGCCAGATACTGTATCTGTTCATGATGCTACAAGTACTGCTGCTGACCAAACTACACTGTAATGTTTATTCTGGTTTCCTTGTTGCTCAAACCAGCACAGCTTCGCCTTCGGTGACTAATATGTCCACACTTCTAACAGGACAGGCTCTGCCATCCCTCCTTTCATGTTTTTCTTTTAAGCTCCAAATTTAATTTCAGGATTTTAAATTAGAAAAGAGGGTCTCTCTCTGACCGGGTACGCGAAAATATAAATTGATTTGTGCCCAGGTATTAGATTAAGTCAGTTTGTTGTCTGGATGGGAGGCTGGCTCGACCAGTAACTTCATAAAGTCCATGAATATTTTAAGATTTAGAGACACTTGAACTGCATTTGGCCTAGTTCATCTGCCCATTCTGACGAAACAAAGCAAACGTCTCACCTGTCTGGCCAACTTTGGACACTTACTGACTTAAAATAACCTTCAGTGTATGTACCAATTAACACAAGACAGGGTATCTTGCCTTATTTTGGCACATTTTACTTCTTATTTTAGCAAATGCCTAATCATGCCAGCAGGTTTAGATAATTGTTATTAAAATTACCTCTGTGATACACTCTGTGTAGTCTTAAAGCCATTATAACTTTTTTCACTGTTCTCCACATTAATGTGTTCATCCCCACAGTCATTACAAACTTTTGCTGTATAGCCAAACTGTGTTTATAACAATACCAGATAGATTAGGTTTGATTTGGGGGAAATGTTTATAAAATTATGGATGAGGCCTCTAGATTGTTTTGTTGTAACTGCCTCCCTGAGTCTGCTCCACTCAGAAGTTTGTCACATTACAAAAGCTACAGATGTTCAGATTTCTATTGAATCAAATCAGACACATCCAAACACCTGCTTCACTCTGACTTTAAGAGGAAAACAGTCTGATAAAACACATGCACTAAACTACCTAGATGCTGAAGTATGCAGATGACTACTGTCATTGCTTCAGATATTGGAAGAATACAGGGATCTATCATTTACATTTAAACACAACATCAACAACTCTATTGGCAAATTTCAACAAAAGATTGTCTTTTGTACAGATATAAAACCAGCTTTCCTTTGAACCGTTGGAAGAGGGTTGTTGAATCATCTTTCCAATCAGTTCTGCATTGATGGGATGTAATTTACAGACACATTGCTGCCTCCACACTTGCGCCCTTCTGATTCTGTTTACCACTGAACCCTGAGGTTTATTACTGTTATTGCTGCAATCTTACATCCGTCTTCTCTGACTGAGAGACACAATAATCATTGGTGTCTGTATATCCATAAAGCTCTGGTCAGAAATTTCCATCATACATCACATTTATGTTGTATTGGAACCCTGGTCCACCAGTGACAGACTGGTTCTTCAGGTACTTCTTCACTGGGAGCTACACACTACTGCTTATATGAGTCTCTATGCATTGTTTTTTAAGAAAAGTATGCGTTTAATGTGACCAACAGGGCAGAAAAGTTGGTATTGTCTTTTAAAAATCTATTAAATGCTTATTATGAGAACATGCATCTGCTATCAGTGTCTGTTGCTCATGGTGGTTGTGTGCAGTGAGAGGTATGATAGACTATGTGTTCAGACAGATTGATGGAGTGAGCTCCCTGGAGTGACTTTACAGTACAGGCAAAGTAACAAATGGTGTTGACTGAATAATTCAGCTCTGGATACAGAATCTGATCTGGCATTTATAGATATATATGTGTTCGTGGGGGCTTGTGTTGCCGTAAAGGGCCAAACAGAATGTATGTATTTTGTTTGAGAGCAAGAGGTCACAAGGAATGAGCTTGGTGGACGGGAAGATAAAATGGGAAAAGAGATGGAGGGAGAATAATGACAGAGAACATGGAGAGGGTGGTCCTCCTCTGTCTATTTACTCCTATCTGTGACAGGCCGCTTCCCTCGGGAGGTTTTTTCCAGGAAAGCTGACCTACTTTTACCCCTGTAAATGCATCGCTACCACAAGAATATATCATTCATTCATGGCAGAGCCTCCATATTCTCCACATCAATACTGTTGTTTGGGTTCATGGGGTGTAGAATCCTGTACATGTTAATCTGTGTGGAAGATCAGTGTTAGTAAATCTTTATTATGTACGTTTAGGTTTTGTTTAGATTGGAGATAAAGAGGCGGCGTTTATGGCTTTTCTGCTCTATCTGACACTGTTCTATATGAAAACATGATGAATATATAATATAAGACAGTGATGTAAGACTGTAGGGTGAAGTAATCATGTTTTATGAATAAAGCATTTGACTTCATTCATGTTTGTTCATGTTTTTCTTTTTCTGCTCTTATGTTGCTGTGAAGTCCAAAACACTGAATAACCTTTTGTACTTTGAGTCACTTGGTATTCCACACTTTAAAAGCAGCCTGTAAATTGTGTACACTGTGTAATAGTTAGCTAAAATATTCTGCTGTTGTAACAACCTTGGGGGCCTCTGAGCTGAATAATGCATTTTCTGCTTTCTGTTGTTCCCTGGACAACCCAAACTATGCAACATAATATGATGTGAAACAAAGTATACAGATGGTTATAATGCTATGTAGCGTTTATGTTTATCTCATTTTATCTTGTCCATTATTGACTCTGTCTCTAGAGGTCTGTGCCTGCAGATTAATGCTGACTTTGCAGAATGAGAAATGTATTGTGAGAAAAATACAAATTAACTGGAAATGTAACCGCTCCATGCTCTGATAAAAAGAAAACACTGTACACTGTGTTCTTCCAGGCACCTGAGTGACAACTGACTGTTTGTTCTTCTTGTTCATGACAGGCAGCTAAACTCCCCATGTCTATCATCATTGTTGGAGTTGGCCAAGCTGAGTTTGATGGTGAGATAAGTAGCTAAAGTTCTTCAGGGGACAAATGTGTAAAACAACAGTGGAATCCAGATTTTGGTCTGTTTGCATCATCATGATTTGATTTATTCAGATTTACTCAGGCTTCCCCTCAAGCACAGCAACTATTGTGCATCTTTGGAATCGTATCAATTCATCAATTCACTTCAATTCACCAAGGCACTAAAATTAAAAGAAAATTTTCAGGTCTTACAGGAGCATGCCATGACAATAAAGCCATTCTTATTGTTTTAAAGGGAAAGTTCACTCCAAAATCAAAAATACATATTTTTCCTCTGGCCTTTGGTGCTATTTATTATTTAGATTTTTTTGGTGTAAGTTGCAGAGTTTTGGAGATATTGACTGTAGAGATGTCTGTCTCCTCTCCAACATAATGGAACTAACTGGCATATAAAGCACCAAAAAATACATTTGAAAAAGTCGAAACCAGTGTTTCTTTCCAAAAATCACGACAGACCTTGTTGTGAGCAGTTTCATATAGGAACTACTTTATTTCTGCAGAATCAACCAGAACTGCTTTCTTTCCTACTAGAAAGAAAATGGCTTCTTGAAACTGCTCACAACAACGTCTGTGGATTTTTTAAAAGTAATTGGATCTTTTTTTCTGTATTTTCTTGTATTTTTTTGGTGCTTTGAGCACCAAAAGCCAGGTGCCATCTACTCCCATTAACAAGGCAGAAGTCTCCACAGCCAATATCTCTAAAACTCAGCAACTCACACCAAAAAAAATCTAGATTAAACAGAACTGCAGGCTGAGAAAAAATGTGTATTTTTTATTTAGAGATGAACTGTTGCTTTAAATGAGACTGTCTTGGAGTTTTTTGTGATTCTTGTGTACACTTGTGTCCCTATCCAAAGAGCACCTCAAACAAACTCATTTTGAGTCCAGGAAGTGCTCCTCTCCAAAGATTTTTGATTTCTTATCAAGTCACAGTTTGAATACATTTTTTTATGTGAGATTGTTTTTCATAAAACATTTTCTCTCTGTAGCCATGGTTGAGCTGGATGGTGATGACATCAGGATTTCCTCACGGGGGAAGTTGGCAGAGAGAGACATTGTACAGGTGAGATGTTTCTAATGTTTTGTCTCGCTCTCCCAATTCGAAGGACATGGCTAATTTTTTCCAAAGTCACAGTGAAGTGGCATTTTAGTGGAGGCGCTTATAGATAGCGATATTTGTCTGCTACAAAGCCAGATATTTCAACAGCTTGTTTTGAAATATGGTATGGAGAGTTCAGATCCTGAGAAAATCAACCTTAATGATTTCCTTTCATCTTATGCCCCTGTCAAGCCTTGTACACCATGAAATTTACTGAACACATTCGGTGCTCCACAGAGAATGAATCCCTTGCATTTTAGTCTCTCTTGCTGCTTATGATCCTCAGAGAATGAACCCTTGGTGACCCCATGTCCTTAACTGTCACAACACATTTAAACTAATAAACTTTTGCTACACAAATTCTCATAATCTAATTGCTCATAATTTAATAAGCATGTGAAAATTAGAGGGCAAACTCCTGAGATTTAAATGACCTTCTGTACTGGCCTTTCCTCTTGCACCAGCTTCAAGGAAACTTTAACATTTACTTATCTTTGAAGCTTCAGTACTGGTAAGCTCTAAAGTGTTAAGAAGGTCATGAGCCTATGCATGTATCGCCCCATGTGATTGGTCGACTTGAGCTGCTTATGGTTTTTCTTCTACAATTTTCTGATGCTGACAGAGTGTAGAGTGAAGATGACATTAAGGATCTTGCAGAAAGCCTCAGATATCGGCTGCATCTCAAGAACAAATATGTTGCAAAGCCATCTAAACTCCACTGATTGCAATTTCCATTTTCTATTACAGTGAATGAAAGAACAAAAATACAATAATTGCATGGCAGCAGTGAGTAATAAGACAAGAAATAGAAGATACCTGAATGTAATTCTTATCATTTAAGTAACTGTGTAGCTCAGGTCGTGTTATACCACAAACACAGTTACTGTAGAGTATTTAGCTCCATACTGCCATTTGCATCATATTTGATACACACGTTTCTGAGACGTCTACAAAATCAATATGATCAGTACTTTCCTGAAAAACATGTTATATGTAACTTGAGATATACTGTCTGCCCTCTGGTGGATTATCAGTGTACTGCAGGCAGCAGCCGGCCTGTGAGTGTAAAGTCCAACATGGCTGCCTTCGCATATTGAGTTTTTTTTTTTTTTTTAGTTTTTGGCAGGAAAATCTTAAATTTAAAAAAGTTACCTTACAAATGATAATAATAATAATAATAATAATAATAATAATAATAATAATAATGATTCACATTATTACTAATATTTCAATACAAAAATGAACTTTATTGAAACAGCTTTTAATTACTTTATATTTTGTGCCTTATTTTATAGTAAAATCTTGTTGAAAATGTATGTATCATATATGATACAGCCAGTACATAAGATCATTTATTTGTGAATCCCTCATCATTATTCTATTGAATTATTATATTATGCACTGCTATATTATATTGTTTCTATATCGCTGGGGACAGCCTACTTATTTTCAAGTCCCAACAGCTCCCCATTTTCCTTCCAAAGTAGGGGTGGTCCTGCCAACTAATTTCCCTATCAATTAAATGCAAATTTTAATTTAGACTAGTCAAGTAGTCTAACAGTATGAAAACACTCAGAAAGCAGGTGAAAATTAGCACAATTTATTAATAATGTTAAACACCATCTGAAAAAATACTGCATGTTTTAAGAGTCATTTGAAATGTGTCCCACTTTGCGCTGTGCATCACTAAATGCTTCAACTTTTCAGATCAAATAGTATCACAGGATCCCCACCAGAGGCAGGCAGCTGCATAACATCTTGGAGCCAACAGTTAAATGGCATTGTACATGAATAAAATATTGATAAGTAGTTTAAATGACCAGTATTTCTGGTACCAACTAGAAAGGGTGGTGATGTTGAATCATATAGTTGACTAATGGTGCACATCCCTGTTGCAAACCTTGTCCTTTTGGAGGATATTCCCTTAAAAAGGCTGCTGTGGATCATATAAGATGTGCTGGTTTTCAACCTCATGAATTAATCAGTCTTTGTCCATGTTAACTGCTGACTGGAGAGGAAACAGAAATGTCATCCGTGTTGATTTTGACCAAAGAGTAGGTTGGTGGTGAAGCAAGTCCCCGAAACTTTGCAAAAATTGACGCAGGGTGAGCATTTTTTCAAACAAGTGACATGTTGCTTAAACTGAAAGTGATTTTTGCTTCCAGATACAAAGCTGTATTAGGTTGATTCTAATGGGCATGACATGTCTGCGCCACAGTTTTGATCTGTCCTCTACATGGCTGCATGTCCCACCAGCAGCATATCAAATGGGTTTCAGCAGCATTTTGTGCACCTGATTATGTTTACTAGCTCAGATTTTGTTCATTTGGATCTCTTTCCCTGCTCTTTGTGCTTCTACCATGGATAAGTAGGTTGTGTAGTTAAATTGTTTCTTTTCTGTCTGGCTTTTATGATTGCAAATCTGCACAAGAAATTTCATTTTGAAAATTGATTAAATTGCTTTTTCTGTGTCTGACTTCCTGCCCACTCAATCTACTCTGAGCTAATTGACGCTCCATCTATCAGAAATACATTTGATGCATATTTGAAGTGGAGCAGAGAGATGCTTCTTCTTGCTTCCGCTGCTGGTGGAGCATTGTGTAGAATGGCAGCGATCAGCTCTGGTTACTGCGACGCGACTGTAAGGTGATGCAGCTGTGGCTGGTGGAATCTAGTCATTAGACTTATTACATACAGTATCTATTGAGAAAGTAAATTTTTCCTCCCATGTCTTGACAGTTTGTCCCATTCAGAGACTACATGGACCGCACAGGCAACCACGTGCTGAGCATGGCGCGGCTGGCGAAAGATGTTCTGGCCGAGATCCCCGACCAGCTGATCTCCTACATGAAGAGCAGAGGCATTAAACCCAACCTCACCCCACCGGCTTATTCGACTGTCGAGATCCCTCAAACCAACCCCGTCTGAGCCCCACACGCAGCTCCACGGTGGGGTGGGGCCGGGTCGGGATTGATGGAAACCCGCCTTCACAACTTTGGGAAACGCTTTCAAGGCCCTTTGGTAAATATTAATCTGGCTAAATGAAGAGATGATGAGACTCCATTTTGTGTTTTTGGAGCAATAAGACTGGTTTGGGGGAAGCTGCTGATGATCAGGGAGTTTTACTCTCTCGGATGAGAGCGCTGAGAGGAGTCCGGTGCTGAAGGGGGGTTTTAGTTGTTCGCTGTCAAACCTGTCAAAGTGGTGATGTAATGGATAGCAAGTAAACCCGTAGAGAGAGCCTGTTTGAAGGCGTAAATATATTAGAATGTGCCAGTGTGTATCATGTTTGTGATACCTTTTGGAATCGATGTGTGTTAAACTAGGAAATCATGTGTATACTAATTTATTTGTTTATTTATTTATTTATTTATTTACTTATTTACTTATTGCAGAAATAATTTATTCCTTTGAGGGGTTTTAAGGGCGGGTACTGAAGTCATATTTCCCCTGTAGTTTTCCATCTTATATTTTGTGACCAGTGTAATAAAAAACAATCCCCATTTCTACTTTGATAAGGACTGTAATATAAAAGCATGTGATAAAACCTTATTAAGCAGTTTATGAATCATTTTCACTGATGGATAATTTTTGATTGCAAGCTGTTACAAATAGAGGACCTGCTGTGAGCTGTCACCATACTGATTATCCAGCACCACGTCTTATATGTATTTCTAATATTTATATTAACAGAATGCACTAATTACTGTCCAAATAAAAAGCACAAAGGTTATAATGTTAATAATAAGCTGAAAAACATTATTTTGAAATAGCGACCACAATGAAAATAATGGAAAGGAGCCCACATTTTGTTTTCAGCACAGCTTTAACATTGTCTTCCACCATCGTTTTAAACAGGAAGAATGTTTATAAGAAAATGGTTACACTGATATATTGAAATTAACTCATATTTAGCATAAAAACAGGGTGTTTACAGAAAAATACATGAATAATTCAGAGCACATACTCGCTTTCCTTGTTTGTATGCAGAGAGGTCAATTGTCCTGCTTAAGTCATGCTGCCATATCTCATTTTGTCATCTTTCTGCTTGTGTTTCTTTCCATTATATTTGTTGTGGTTACAGTTTATTGTCTGGGATTTAGCTCAGTACTTACAAAGGACCCTACAAATAAACTTTTGAAAGACTGATGTCAACTAATAACCATTTTATTTTGCCCCTCTTAAATTTATTTGTTTCCCCAGAATGAAAACTGAACAATCACAAATCAGCAACAAGAGTACATGAGATATTTGGGCGTTGAATGTTTTTTAAAATGATCGAAGGAAAACAACTGATTGCACAAAACAAATACAGTCACGAGTCCATCCACAAGTCGTGTGTATGCATTTTGTTTACTAGGGCTGCCCAAGCTGAAGATTAGTTTAGACTAGTAGTCTTCAGTTCAAGCCATTAGTTGACTAGTCAACGCACATTTATAATACTGATTTATTTGTTTAAATATTTATTTTTGGGGCACAAAGCGAGCTTCCTGTTAAATACCAATGGCAAAAGTGGTAATTATTCTGAATATGTCTGAACAACCTGCAATTAGATTGAACATTTTGGTAATTTATTTCAACACAGTATAACCTCATTGTTAAAAACATATGTCCCATACTTATGGACACAATATGTGAAGAACACCTGGACAGAATTCCTTCAGACTTGCCACAAACATCCATTTGGAGGTCAAAAGTCAAAGGTCAAGGT
>JAJHUR010094177.1:7531-25995 GCA_027495735.1 Lutjanus campechanus | reverse complement strand
AACACCAAAAATAAAAAAAAAAAAAAAAAAAAAAAACTTGTGAGGTGTTCAGTCAGACTAACCACAGCCTCCTGTTGTTCACTGCAGCTCTACCTTCCGAGTCTTCACTCGCGGGACACATAGCTACACCAAAAGGTAAAGCAATTTAAAAGCTAATTCCAGGCAACGTACCCACAGGGTGCTTTCACATAATGTAGCTGTTCCTGCTACTTACTGCTACTTTCACAGTGTGAAGGAACATGAAGCTGACTCACTGGTCAATTTACCAAATTTTACCAAGGTTTGTTGAAATGTCGTCAAACCTGACTTTGTAAGTTGATTTCTCAAGAGCTAGTAACATTACTGCTTAGGTTTTATACTGTTATATCATGGGAACAAAGTCATTATCACTATGGGAGTGCAAGCTCTGATGAGGAATGACCTTACTGGAGAATTTATGTTACATAATGAAATTTGAAAAGTGTCACTGTCTGTTGTATCTCTACGTACTGTACATGTTACAAACTCTTTTACTGATCAGGAAAATATGGAGAAAGTCTCTTGTTATTTCCTTCTACCAAACCTCTTTGCATCAAGCTTGAATAAGGTTTGCAGGGTAAATCTATATCTGAATACAGCAGCTAGAACTGAATAGTTGGTAGGTTCAGGCTTTGAGTTGACATCAAGACTTTCCAATTACTTTTACTGCAGGTCAAGTTTTTGCTCTCAGTTGTGTCTCTGACATAATAACCTTCAGACGCCTGTGTGTAACTTTTGGTCCCATAATAACAACAGAAGAACATCTCCATTTAGAGCTCTGGCTCGCTGAACTTAACCACTGTCTTTGTTGAAATCCCCTTTTAAAGACTGATCACTGTTTCTGTGGTTTATGTAATGATGAATAGTTTTCCATTCCTCTTGTTTTTCTAACTTTCCCCTTCTCTTCTTGTCTATTTCAGTGTGTTATTCCAGAACAGTTAGAAGTTATCATCCTGGGGCATATTACAAATGCCTACTGCAACTTGCCGATCATATCATAACTGCTTGATAACCATAGAAATTAAGGTTAGGGTCTGATTTAAGAAAAAGTCCATGATAGACCAACAGTCCCAGGATCAATGTTGTTAGCCTGACTTAAAATAGGAAAAGTTTATGACAAAGCATCCCAGATTCATAAACTCCTAATTTTAGGATAAATGTTAGGTTGTCCTAATTTTTACTTTTTCAACTGCAGTTGTTAACTTACTAACAAACTAACAGTAGCTAACAGTAGTGTTTGCTAACTAGTTTAATCCATATGACTGTCTTTTTATTACTTTTACAGAGAAACTGTGTCCGCTATCTTAGCTCATGCTCTTTCTTTTCTCTCGAGATTTAAGGCCCTTCACGTGATAAGAAATTTGTCCTTACACTTACCGTGTGGTAGAGCGCAGAGAGTCAAAGCACATTGCTACAAGCACTCCGTCCTGTCTGCTTGGTGTACAAACGGCTGAGCTACCTTTAGCTCTGGATTTAGCTAAGTTCATAAACTCTATGATTCATAAATCTTATAGCCCTACCTGACTGTTCACATTTCGCCATGTATTATTTACTAGCGAGATCGTAGTCTGTTTTTAATGTTGTGTTATAGAGTTTGAGAAACCCTGAAACACTTTTCTTCTATTGTGTATGGAAGGGAACCCTTGATTTGTGAAACTCTTGCGAGATTTGTCTATTGTTCCTTTATTGTGACGTTGCACATCACTCTCGCAGGATCTTTCATGGGTCTGGGGTTCCCTTCAAGACTTGACCGTCAGTCTCCCTCCTCTGCTTGTCTGCTTGTGTCGCTTCCACACTTTATTTTTATTTTTTTTACTGTTTTATGGGCTTTTCGCCTTTATTTGAAAGGATAGCTGAAGAGCAGACAGGAAAGGGGGCAGAGAGAGGGAATGGCATGCAGCAAAGGGCTGCAGGCAGGAGTTGAACCAGCAGCTGCCACAGAGGACTAACAGCCTCTGTACATGGGGTGGACACTCTACCAACTATAGGGGCGCCCCAAACTCCCACACTTCAGTGGTCTCTTCTGGCTGCATCGTCACATACAGCTGTTATCTCACTGGTTGCTCTTTGAAAGGTCAGTGGCAAACAAGGTCAAAGTTTAAATAATCTGAACTTTGGGCACAGCGGTCAGCAGCAGATCCGAGTGGTGTGCCACGCCGAGGGTAGCGTTGCTGCTTAGTTGGGCACCACCGTTCTCTCCAAAGGAAAGCAATGGGACAGCCAGCGCAAAGCGTTTTTACCACTGATCATGTGTTGGGGTCTTTAGCGGTGTTGTAAATTTCCCCCAAAAATAACGTCATAACATGTGACTATGATCTTTAACTCATCTGTCTTGAAGTTAAGAACCCATTATTATTGCTTTATTATCTTTCACTGTATCTTATTAACTGGTCTTGTTGCCTTTTTTTGTGATTGTGTGTAAAGTGCTTTGTAACTTGTCTTGAAAAGTGCTATGTAAAGAAATGAATGTATTATTATTGCTCCATTTTTTAAAAATAATTTGTGTACACTGTATGTTTCAAGATGTTTCCAACCAGTGATTATCAAGTCGTTAATTCCAGTGAGATGAGAAAAGTAGAGTTTTAAAGTTTAGGCAACAAAAGCACTTTGCTTCATGTTATTGTGAGTTTTACTTAAATGTCTTGTTAATCAGGTTCTGCCTGTGCCTAAAGTCATTAAAGAGTATGATGCTGTAATTGTTACAAGCAGATACTGTGTTGCAAGATTGTTTCACTGAAATGTTCAGTATCAACATATTTGCGACTTGCCAGATGTGTTGATTAACATAATTTTTCTCATTATGTTGTAACAGAAAACTAGTCCACATAATATTTTCTCCCACATATGATTGCTGTTGCAAAATACTTTATGAATGTAATTTCCAGGAGACAGGGTGACTTTTATCTTTTTCTTTCTTGTGGCATGTTGCATTTTTGGAAGCCTTAACTTAAACTCGTCACACATCAAAGAGCTGAACGAGTTCAATGAGTGAGAGGCTGCTTTTTAATCACTGTGTGTGTATTTGGATTTTTTTTTTTTTTAACCTGAATTCTTCACAGACAATGAAGCATGTGGTCAACATTGGGAACAACACTGGCTACATCAAAGAGACAGAGTTATTCATTTAAATTTCAGGAAATCTGTTTTTTACATCCTGTGGTTGTTTTGTTTGTGTGATGCTTATTTAATAGAAAAATGCTGCACCAGTAAAATAATAGACCTCTGTCTGAGAGTTGAACATTTGGTGCACACATTTTCTTTAGTTTTCTGTAAGCTTGTTATGAGATCTAGATGGACTAGTCACCTTCACTGCCCACTGAGCACTGCTGGGTGATGTCTACTAGATTTTTAGAGAAAGCATGATTAAAGTTACCTTGGAAACTAAATGACTGACCAAAAAAACAGGATTTCTACCTGTTGCTATGACCTGCATCTCTCTCGCTTACTGCTCTGTTCTCTCTGCCGCCTCAGATAATGTGTGTCTCTTTCTTTTTCAGGCACACACACACACACACACACACACACACACACACACACACACACTATGACTGTGCAGTCAGCAGGGAGTGAGAAGCTGCTTTTTAACCACTAATGGAGAACACCTGACAACCCTCTATGCTGCCTTTTACTTTAGATAGAGGAGTGGAGTGGACAGTCTAGCCTTCGTCTGTTTTTAATAGATCTTTCAGGTAGGAGTGAGGACAGTAGGAAAGAGAAGTTGCTGTTAAATGCTGAGCTTGAATGCACAGTGCTGCAGAATAGTATAATTATGCTGTCCACTGCCTCACACCGAGGACCAGTCATCATTAAAAGCACATTAAAATAATATGCTAACATGTTCGCAATGACTGCATGTTAATGTTCAGCTGGTATCATCTTACTGTAATTCAGTGTGTTAGCAGTCAAACAATGGCTTATAAGTACACACATAGTACAACTGAGGCTGATGGGCTACACTGAATAGATTAAGCATTTGACCCGCTGGTCGTGTTAGAGGACAAAGACTTAAAAGGATACAGTACTACACTTTACATGATAACCCGCTCAATATGTACTCACCATTATGCCGATGTGATGATATGTGCAGATCTTCAGTTCACAAAACAATCCTGGAGTTTCAGCAGAAAACAGGGTAGCAGCCTCATCCAATACAATGGCAGTGAATGGTGGCCACGGATAAAACGTTAAAAATAGCACACAAAACAAACACAAAACGTCTCCATCCTGCTTGTGTGGTGTAATCCAAGTGTCCGCGAGCTGCAGCATTAAGAATTAACCGCAAAAGACGCCATTTACGTCATGTTTTTAGCTGAAATGTCAGCTGTAGCATGTAGCCATGACGCCATGTTTACATCCTACCGGCTACATGCTACAGCTGACATTTCAGCTAAAAACATGGCGTAAATGGCGTCTTTTGTGGTTAATTTTTAATGTCGCAGCTCGGAAACACTTGGATTACACCACACAAGCAGGATGGAGACATTTTGTGTTTGTTTTGTGTTCTTTTTTTAACTTTTTATCCGTGGCCATCATTCATTGCCATTGTACTGGATGAGGCTGCTACCCTGTTTCTCCTAAAACTCCAGGATTGTTTTGTGAACTGAAGATCTGCACCTATCATCACATTGGTATAATGGTGAGTACATATTAAGTGAGTTATCATGGAGAGTGGAGTATCACTTTAAGTTATTATTGTGTATCCGCTGGAGATCTTGACTATTTGCAGCAAATTTTATGACAATCAAAACAAAGGTTGTCCAGATACTTCACTCAGAATCATAGATGTGGACTTGAGTCACATGACATAGACTCAAGTCAGACTTGAGTCACAAATTTGATTACTTTAGACTCAACTTGACGAAATCAAAAATGACATGCAAGTTGACACCCATGACTTGTGACTTCACTTGGACTTGAACGTTTTGACTTGAAAATACTTGATACCTTCCTCGGTGCCTAAAGATTAAAAAGCATGTTATTAAAAAAAGTCATCATTTAATTAATCAACTAATGTTAACACTATTTATTCCCAGCAAGCAGACACACAGATCTACTTGTTTGAACCAATTAGACAGCATCCAATCAAGTTGCAGGGAAAAACAATGAAGAATCAACGTTGTTCTCCAGTTTAAAAAAAATGATAACTAAAATAATTTTGTTTACACACAAAAACTGCGGAGGTCAACCAAAAACAAATTGCAGCATGCAAAATGTGCTGGCCAGAGTTTGCATGTATAGAAGCAACTTCCATCTTCATTTGACATTTGAAGTTGCATAAGCAACGGTGGTGGAGTCCAATATTAACATAGTTACTGAGCTAATGCTTAGCTAACTTTGGCTTAACACATAATGCAAGTCAATGAGGCCAGAAACTCACTTTATGACTTGTTTAAGACTCAAAACTCAAAGTTTAGGACTTTGGACTTGATTTGGGTCTTGCTTGTCTTGACTTAGGACTTGAGTGCAAAGATTTGAGACCTACTTGTGATTTGTAAAACATTAACTTGGTGGCACCTCTGTTCTGAACCACAAATGTCAACCTCAGGTGGCACCAGAGGAAAGCTCAAGGCAATTTGGGGAAATTAGTAGGATTCATCCTCTGGAGACAGTGAATGTTTGTGCAAACTTTTATGTCAGTCCATTCAATATTTCCAACATACATAAGTCAGGACCACAGTGGTGGAGCCATCAACCAACTGACAGAGAGACAGCATTGCCATTCCTAGGGCCAAATAAATAGAAATCAGTCAAATCAATAAAGCGTACAAAACAGTCATAAACAGTGATACTTTTAACCAGCTGCAATTACATTTTAACACACGTGAATTCACACAAATCTCCAGCAGTCCATGTGGAACACATTAAAGAAATAAATTGAAACAGCTACAAGTTTCCATAAACACAAACACACACTGGTTATTTACATCCCGCTCTGATGTGTTTCTCTTTATACATGAAGACATTTATCACATTCTTTATGGCATTATTCACCCAAACACTGTTTACAAGAATTTTACTGCATGTTTTTTCCACCATACTGTGATCCATTAAAATGTATGCAATCATTAAATTGTGCTTTTCATTTTCTAACTTTATAGCTAAACACAAAGGTCAAGCACTAATTACATATTTTTCTGCCATATTCCATAACATCTGTCCAATGGGAAATATGTAATTTAATCATGTAGACACTTACAGCTCTTTGCAGTATTTTTTGAACACTTACTGCCATGTGTTAATTAGCTATATGCTAAGATGATATTGTATAACAGATGACAAAGCTTTGTGACTGCTGTTTCATTCTTAGAAATTGAGTACATTTATTTTAAGCAGTTATTTTTTTACTGATGGATAAACTTTATTAAACTCTAAAAACCTTGTATAAATGTTTACATCAAGCAAAACAAATACAAGTTTGAAAACACCATGTAGTTTGTCAGGAATAATATGATCTTGGAATAAGACTCACGCAATTTTAGGGATTATTTATACAGTTCTTCCCTTTGTCGCACTTTGTTTTACAATACATACAATTACATCAATAGGACAAAACAAGCTTTACGCTGTATTAAATTAGACAAAAACTAGAAATAATGCATTCTTTGCTAGTCAGTAAACAAACAGCTACACCCTAATTAGACAACATGCACCTAATGGTGCACTAGAAAGACATACCAAGCCATAGTTTGTATCAGATTAGACAAAAAACTAGAAATAATTCCTTATTATTAATAATTAGACTATATATTAAATCCTTATTTGACTTTATTGGAGGGTAAATAGGGACACATTATAACAGAACTGTACTATAAACTAAAGTGTATTATTTCCCACTGTTGGACTCTTATTAGACTTTCTTAGAGGCTAAATTGGGATTGTAGTTTACAGTTCAGTTCTGTTGTAATGTGTCCCTAATTACACTCCAAAAAGTCTAATTTGACAGCTTGTTTTGTCTTATTAGGGCACACTAAAATAAAGTGTGACTTCTCCCTTTTGCATTGGTGTTCTTTGTGTACGCAGGTGTATGCCTTGAACTGCCACTAATTTGATGTCTTGGTGCCATGTGTGGTCTCTGTGGTTACCATGAGCCTACATGTTATGTGTCTCAAATCTAGTCATAACCAGTTGCAGTTGTGTTGTAAATTTCTTGTCACATAAACTGAAATTATTTTAACAGCACACAGCTGCCTCAGAGCTGCATATTATTACCATCTTGAACACATATTTCACAAGATCATTTTTAAACACAGACCTGCCTCCCGTCGGAACAAATTCAGCCGTCACGGATGACTTAACGCTCCCTGTGAAGCCAAATTGTTTACAGTTCAACTGAAGCAAATGAAAGAGTTATTTGAAAGTAACACTATATGTGGTATGTAATTCACCCAGCAGCAGACAATAGCTGCTGTCAGAATGTGTTCGTGGGCTCAACAGGGTCCGCATCATTTACAGGTCAGGAAGAAAGAGAGAGAGACTATTAAAGTAGACAACAACTTATTCAAAGCAACGCCAGCTCCCACTGGATTCATCTCTCCTTCTCTCCAGTCCTAATTAGAGAAAGAGATGTCACACTGTGATTGCTATTGGAAATTGAGACTCTCAGTCGATTCTCATCACTCTCCCATAGCTGATCAGCGCCTGAATGGGAAGGTCTCATCTGATGCGTGCTTATTTATTGTAGCGCTCAATTAACACGCCCTAGCTACAAACTCCTGGGTGGTTTTGGATGAGTTGTATTCATATTGTCTCTCTCCACTCTTCTCTTCTTTCTGTCTAGCGAGTTATCCTCTTTGTTTTAGGCCTGTCTGTTTTGTTTGTTTCTAATGACTGCTTTAAAGAACAGCATTTGGTCAACACTTTTTCATTAACAGTGCTAGATTCTCCTAGGAGACTTACTTTTTTTTTTAGAGTGCACACTCACACACTAAACAACACAGGATCACCAAATGAGAGAATATATCACATAAACAAAGACACACAATTAGCATGCAAAGCATATGACAATAAAAGCAGGATAAAAAGTCATTTACTTAATTTTGAGGTGGATGCTTTAATAGACCCATGAATTAAATTAATAGAAGTCCATTCTGTTCACCTGGGAAGCTGTGTCGCTGACTTTCTAGTAGATCCAATGTACCTTTTCACAGCAGCCATATTGATATAAAATGGTATGATAAACACAGGTGTTACCAATGATACTCGTGAAGATCCCGTTCCATCATACACAGCCAAGATACACAGTAGCAGCACCCTGACTCTTTTTTAACCTCGATGGAACGGAACCTTATTTAGTATCATCAGGAACACCTGTGTTTTCATGTTAAATTGGCTGCTGTGAAAAAGGTCTATGTTGGATGAGCAGTCAGCAGTCAGTCCACCACTTTGGTCCATATGTTTGGTCCAACTATTTGATGGATTGCCCTGAATGTTTGGACAGACATTCATGGTCTCTAAGGATGATTCATACTGTCTTTGATGATCTTCTCATTAAAGTCCACTTTGAATGAATGAAACATCATAACATCTATAGGATGGATTGGCACACGTTATACAGACATTCATGGTTCCAATATGATGTTTCCCACCGATCCCCTAACCTTTCATCTAATGCCATCATGAAGTTGACATTTGTGATATTGAACAAAATGTCTCAACATCTTTTGGATAGATTGCCATGAAAATGCAATGAGATTCTGGATGATTTCCTCAGGATTTCTTGTAATCTCTTTGGTGATTGGTGAGATGCTTATGTTCAGAGGCTTTTATTTTGAAATTGTGTTTTGAAAGTGCTGCGTTTGTTTCCGCTTGCTGTTGCTCCACTCAGCTATGTTTTCTGCCGTTATTATGGTGCAGAAGTTACTGATTATGTGCAGCCTGGCTCATGGAGCATAATAACTTGATTTTTTCTCTGTATTTCATGATGTTGAACTTTGTTGTCAATGTTCAGTATATTTATTGGACCAATGCAATGTCGGTAAAGACACATTTAAGTAGTTAGCATGTTTTGAAGTTAGCCTCACTAAGGGATAAGCTAACTAGCAAGCCCAGCTACTTTGTCCTGTATTATTGTAAACACACAATTATCATGGTTACAGCAACAGTGGTTTAGTCAGCTGTTTTGTATTTACACAGTCACACAAAATATGCTGGTCTCATTTTGCAGTCCTCAAATGCTTTTAGTTAATGCTGTTTATCAGTAACAAGTCACAGATTTGCATTAACGAGCTGGAATCTAACAGATGACTCTGTTCTGAATGGAGCCCTGCAGTGGCTTATCTCCCCCACCCTCCCTCTCAGCAGATCAGTACTCGACCTGGTATCTGTTAGCTTAAGCTTTCCTGTGAGGCAGAGGTCGACAGAGGCAGCTAGCCTTTGGAGGAATACCTCTTCCTGTAACTTAAAAGTTGATCTTATTTACATGTTGCATCTTTTTAGCTCCTAGCCAACCAGTGCTCCATTCAAACCTCTATTCAGGAATCCCCTGGGGTTCACGGTTGGGAGGGTTCATGAACCTAACCATAATGCCTTGTTTTCTATTCCTACTGAACAGGCAACTGTTTGGCAGCTGGTTCTGGCATCCCAGGGGGGATGTGGGTGGCAAAGTCTGTCCTAATGAGCTCTTGTGTATATAAGAGGTGGCATAAACTTTTCTGAGTGGTGTATTGTCTGAATGTCTTGTTGGCTTTAATTGAGTGTAACTGGACTGTAAATCATGTGGTGTTGTTGAGATACAGGTGAATTAATTGTGCTGGTGCCTTTGAGTGTTCCTCTACTGTTGAGATGCAGGTGAATGTCTGTCTAGTAATTCTCACTCCCTCCGTACTGTTTGCCTGTTTCACTGGTTGGACTAACTCAGCATCTTATTTTTGTTTCAAAGCTGAAATTGATATAAATAACTTCTGCAGTACTATCATAGAGGACACGGTGAATATTTCCCAGTATGGCTTTGTTTAGCAGCAAACTGCTTGATGCTGCTCAGTCCGAAAAGATAACGCAGCTCATCACAGCAGTGACTTCGCAAGATGTGCATGCATGCATACCATGTAAAAAGGAGTGCCCACCTGTGAAAACTCTCTGCCATCTTACTGATAATTATTTGGCACCAATACTGGTGGCAGCTTTGTGGCTGGAAGGCATCCCAGACAGTAGTGTAAGCAATTACTTCTGTTGATGAGTAATTAGTAAAGTGATGCAATTACTCATTTTTTAAGCAGGCTACAACGCTGCTTGTTGCTAACAAACACATTCTTCAGTGACACATAAAATGTAGCAGAAGAAAACCCCTGTTGTGTGTGAAAAAAGGAAGAAGGGTAAACTTCAGCAATATAGCAGACCAGTCTCTGTCTCATCCACACACTATAAGACTACAAGAACAATGCGCATGAGAAATTAAAAGACTTATTTGTAGCTTAGGTTTGCAGAAGTATAACAATACCTGGGTTATAATATTAACTGGATAAGGTGAGAGTAACGCCAGTGTCTCTAACCTGTCTCATAACTGGCAAACCTGTAATTAACGGAAACAAACCTGAACACAACTCAAGCTGAGAGGGCAGGTTTAGGTTTTGATCTGATTCAGGCATAAAACGAAAACTCTTCTCCTCACTTGACCCGAGTTTCTCTGCACATTCCAGTGTCAATTGCAGACAGGCCCAATATTTGAATTCCTATTATTTTCTAAAACCGGCGCTGTTTCAAGAGAGACATTCATGCCTAACAGACACTCTGGGCACACCGCCAGCACAGACTATCTTGGAGATAACCCGGCTTTCTGTGAGGTAATTGACTGTGTGGATGACTATTGCAAGGATGCCATTGACTTGACTACCATCAATAGAGGCATTTTGCGGGAAGTATGTCTCCACTAGTAACCACATACACACACACACATGCACACAGAGAAAGGGTGGCGACTCCACATCCAAGAGATGAGAATGCAGAGACCTAGACAGACTCTTTGTGGCAAATCATTATTTATTAATGCTGGAGTCTGATTCACACACAGCATTTGATGTCGAAGCAGCCGGGCGTGATGGCTTTTCAGGCCGTGACTGAGTTGATACAGCTAGTGGTTTATCTGTGAGGTCAGAAGACGAGGGCTGACATGTCAGTCTGCTGATGATTTTCTGTGTGCATTCTGCTTTGTGGACACTCTGCCCTTTAGCTAGCTTATCTCAGGATCTGCTGGCTGGCTAGTCAGGCTTTGTGCAAGTTTGTGTGCATGTATGTGTGGATGGCAGCGTTGCACTGGGTTAGATGGATGGAAGAATGCATAGCTAATCAGAATAATCAGTCTCTCTTCTCTCTCGTTCTCATGCTCTGCTTGTTACTGTGCAGGATGCAAAGAGCTGACCCATAACATGCCACAGAACAAGGATTATCCCCTCAGGGGTCAACCTCTCCAATTTACTGCCTTTTCTCCTCCTCCTCTGCTCCGCTAACAGGCCTGTATGGGGATAGCGAGCGTCAGAAAGGACCCGTAATTGAAAGGGAGTGGAGAGTGTCGACTGCTTGTTTGTTGTCAGGGAACAAGGGCAGTGTGAGAGGGCATCAGAAAGAAGGCAGGGGCGAGGGCACGGGCATGGAGACAACTGACTGTTTTGGTAGCCCAGATCCTCTGCTGTCAGTGTGGGCAGAAAAAGCAGAAAAGTGATTCAAGGAGGCAAAGCTGATGTGTTTACTCCAAGAATATCTTTTATCCAGGCAGGAACAAGCATGATTCATACGTGAGAGCAGCCCTCGTAGAGATCCACCATTCTGCACTCAACAGCGTAGCACTATTCTCCTACCACAAAGACAATGTAATTAGATAGGTTCAATATACTCTTATGCTCTACCATTAGGAATCACAATAGACATTACACCAGCCAGCTGCTGAGAAATGTGAAATTTTTTTGTGCACCTCCTGCTTGTCATGGTTACACAGCTAATGCAGAATAAATGATCTAATGCAAAATGGGGGACTTCCACAATAAGTGCTAATTAGAGTTATGTTGCTAACTAGCTTTTCTTTTGTATTGACCCTTTGCTATAGTTACTAAAGCCATGTCTGTCAAGCATTCTACTCTCTGCACATACTGTATGTAGTTTATGTTGGCAGATTAAACACTGAAATAGGGTTTAATTGTTGAAGCACTAGGCATTTGATTCCACAGTGAAGTAAACAATAGCACACTTTTAATTTCATTGACTTTTATCAGCTAAAATGACTCTCACTAGCAAATTTCAAAAGTGTAGCCAGCTATTATGCTATGCTTAAACTCCTTGAGTCAGCAGTCTGTCTCCAGCAGACTTTACACAAAGTATCCAACACATTTTGTGATATGATGTTAATGCTAAAGGACTGACGTGAAAGCTACATCCCAGTGAACACTGGTCAGAGGAGTGATATTCAACACATATTTGTATACAATGGATGACAGAAATACACTTGTTAATGTGGGCAAAGGAAGCTCAGACATTAGCTTAACTGCAACAGACCTTGCAGTCTGTTGCTCATTATTGGTGTTGCTTGACCTCAGCTCTGCTTTAAATACTGTCAACCATGCTATTCTGTTAAATCGACTAAACCAGTTAGTGGAGATTTCTGGAACTGCCTTAGATTGGTTTTCATTCTACCTTGCTGAAAGGAGTTTTTCAGTTTCTGTGGGTCAATTCATGTCAGACACAGCCCCCCTGTCATGTGGTGTCCCACAGGGCTCTGTTCTGGGTCCTATGTTGTTTTCTTTATATATGCTGCCTCTTGGACAGCTCATTAACCAGTATAGCGGCATTTCTTACCATTTCTACGCTGATTATATTCAGTTGTACTACTCTTTTAAACCTGATGAGAGTGACCAGCTGTGCGTTTTGCATGATTGTTTGGATGCAATTAAGACTTGGATGACCGACAATTGCCTCCAGTTAAACGCTAATAAGACAGAGGCCCTAATAATTGCACCTGAAAGGTTTATTCCATCTATTGAGCTGAATCTTGGGTTACTAAGCGTTTGTGTGCAACACAACCTTCGGAATTTAGGTGTCATCTTCGACCAGTCTCTGTCTCTAGATAACCATGTCAACCAAGTTGTACAATCTTGCTTTTTCCAACTGAGAAATATCGCCAAATTGAGGTCTGTGACCAAGGACGAAATGGAGATGATTATTCATGCTTTTATTTCTTCTCGCTTAGATTATTGTAATCCTCTTTTTACCTGTTTGAATCAAAACTCTGTTAACCGCCTTCAAAATGTTCAAAATGCAGCTGCCCAGCTTTTAACTAAAAATAACAAAAGATCACATATCACGCCCATCTTATCCTCTCTCCACTGGCTCCCAATTAATTTCCGTATCCATTTCAAAATACTGGTGCTAACTTTCAGAGCCCTGCACGGACAAACACCCAAATACATTACTGACCTCCTCCCCCCTTATACAGCAAATCGGGCCCTTAGGTCTTCTGACCAGAAATTACTGACTGTCCCTCGAACCCGCTACAAAACCCGTGGTGACCGTGCTTTTCAAGCAGTAGCACCTAAATTATGGAATGCCCTCCCCTTACCACTTCATTCTATTGACTTGTGTGATGTTTTTATGAAGCAGCTGAAAACGTTTTTATTTAGACAGGCCTTTGGTTAACATGGTAACATATTTGATTTTTTTATTGCATTCTGTCCCCAATTATTGTTGTTGCTATTATTTCTTCTTCTGTTTCTTTTATTGATGTAAAGCACTTTGCGATTTTGTATCTGTGAAAGGTGCTATATAAATAAACTTTACCTTACCTTACCTTACCTTACCTTGAGAGGGTCATCCAGCCAGCCCAGCCAGACCAATATCACCTCAGGTCAAGAGCCAGGATAAGGGCTAAGCTAACCTGGCTTAGACCTAAGAGAGCGAGCCAGATTCAAGATGGTGGATGTTACCTAATACGAGGCTGTCATAGGGCATGTAAGTTGTGTGCTGCTGCTACAAGCACCTTTTTTTTGAGACCATAATGGACAACAAATAATAACCCTCACCTCTTGGTTTCTGTCTGTGTGCATTTGTCAACTTAAATGGACTGAGACCAATGCCAAGTTCAGTGCACAGTTGGTATTATGAGAGGAGGATAAGAGCAGGCTGACATGCGGCCACTCAATGAGGAGAGTGGCAGTGGGAAGCTGGTAGAGTTCACTGGGGTTCAGGTAAGGTCTGAACTTCCTTTATTGTTGTTGGCAGTTGAAGCCATTTAGCCTATATGGTGCTTCAAGAGGATCATCGTCCTCTGAACGTTAATTATCCACTTAATAAATCATAGAAAAAGGACACGCCTTTTAACTTCAGTATTCACATTTTTTATTTTTATTTTGTATCAAAGTAACCCAGTGGTAGCTGTCTCTACATCTTGGTTTTCATTGCAATTAGAAACTGCTCATAGCTAATTCAGCATACCCCCAATGATGCTAATTTGAAAAAAAAAAAAAAATTAAGAAATATTAGACAAATTAAAGAGAGCTCAAGTTGTTGCCGACAGCTAACTAACTGACATGGCAACATGTAGGGGAGTATATGGAGGTTTTGGGCAATGGTGGCAGGTGATTATTTACCTGGACTACAGGCTACAGGCACTGAAGACCACTGCTTACACACCAACAATGTTATTTTCCAGCTTGGTGCCCTATTGTAAGATTTGTCTCCAACTATAGAAGACTGTTTCATCAGGAAAGCAAACACACTCCATCTAGCAGCTGAGCCTGCCTACATACTGAATCGGCTCTTTTCTCACCAAGCGGAGGAATCTTCAAAACAAATGGTCATATTCTGCTCTTCTACTCATAGTTTTTTTTTTTTTTTTACAATTGGTAACACATATTTCTCAATACTGAGATCACTTTTTCAAAACTCTCCTCACAGTCAGCACAACAGAAGTCAGCGTGGACTATTGTGGATCACTTGCATTGCTTTTACACAAAATGCATTTAATGACAACATCATTCAAAATTCATGAGCTGTTTTTTTTTTTTTACTCACACTCAACCTCCATGTTTACATACTATTGTAAAAACTTTTATTTATCAAATTTTATTTATTGAATTTATCATTATTATTATTATTATTATCATGTCATTTATGCAAAACATAAAAATAGTGTAAATTCAACACTATTTTCAATCCTTAATAACTTCAGTAACAGACTCAATGACAAGGTGAAGAAAAGGGACAAGTGAGGCAGAGTCCGGAAGGTTTTGTAATTGTATGAGTCCCACAGAGAAATCCTTTTTCTCATGAAGTTGGAAAGTTTATGATCATCTGCATGACTACATACTGGATGCAATGAATGTTGGATGTCTGGACATATCTGCGTAACATTGCCAGGTCGATCAGGTATGCAAAAGATTCTTTCCTAGGTGTTTTGATAAAGAGGACATTAGGTGTGATGAGAAGAATTTCTGTATAGTTTTGAAAAAAACTTTATTAATGACTTTTATGCCTCTGTTTTATTTGTTTATTTATTAATTATGATGAAATTACATACAAATATCTAATAGGATAAAATGATGAGATGATTACTTTTATATTCAAAAGGTCAAAGGTCAACTTCATATGTTCAGCTGTCAGTATCAGTCCTCTGTACTCTTCTGTAAAAAATAGTCCCTATGTTAAGACAGCATGTTTCTCACTGGAAATTATTCACTGGAATCAGACGTGTGGTAAAAAACTTCCATTTTTCCAAAAAATACACTTCATACCTTTTATTAAATTCTTTCAGTATAGTGGTAAGTTCCATATTAAATTCCCTCAAAATCTTCACTACATAATATGAGTATGTGGTCAAGCTATACGTAAACTGTAACTTGACAGGCTGCAAGGCAGTAATTCTATGTTTTGACTGCTCTGTTCGAAATCTTGTTTCAGCTTGTGAGGGTCAGTATGTGAGGGTCATGTTAATGTTGGTGGAACCTTGCAAATCTCTGCTGGTTTCATCTGGCAGTTGTGGTGGCATTGCAGCAGGTGCTTCACCATCTGTTACCCGGCAGATATCTGCACTCTACTAAGTGCACTCTTCTACTTGCATCATGGAATTGCTGTAGTTTCATTTTATGCACTGGGATTTACAAAGACAACAAAAAACAAACACATTAGTGTGAGTCATTTCTGCAACATATACCTTAAAGTAGCATAATCCATGCATATGAAGAAGTGCCCTTAAAGGATAACTTCGGTATTTTTCAACCTGGGCCCTATTTCCCCATGTGTATGTGTGTGTATGATTGATAGGTACAACTCGTTTTAAAATTGGTTCAGTATTGAGGGAGGCGGATGCAGCCAGCAGCCACAAAACGAGTTATAACGGTAGAAAATACGTCCCGTAAACGTTTGTACATTAAAAGTGCTTTTTTTCGCCAGTGTAATCTCTGTCAACAGAAGGTAAAGCGTCTCTCTTACCCTTGACTTGCTCTGGGCTGTGTGTGATGAAATCTCGCGGGATCTTTGCTTGTTGCCGAAAGAAAACAGAAGAGTCATGCTGAGAGCCGGTCAGAGTGGAGTTGGTTGTCCCGGAGTTCAGTTGAGTTTTACTGCAACGATTGAAAACAATGGTTCGTGTTTGTGCTTATCTGATTTTCAAGAACAGGATGTCACACAACACCCCGTACAGCTTTCAGAGGCTGCCTTTGTTGGACGGCGAAATGCTGAAGTTGTGGCTAATTGTGCTACAATTGGATTCTAACACTCCTGTCCAGACACTGCGCCTTGTAGACCACTGGGTCTGCAGTGCACACTTTTCCCAAGATGACTACTGCCAGCCCAAAAAGAGAAGACATCCAATCCCAAAACACTTCTTCCTCAAGAAAATGGCTGTCCTACTCGTTGTCCTCTGTTTTCTTCCGGAAACAAACAAAGATCCCACGAGATTTCGTCACACACAGCCCAGAGCAAGTCAAGGGTTAGAGAGACGCTTTGCATGCTGTTGACAGAGATTACACTGGTGATCTGAGCTGGTCTGTGGCAAAAAAAGCACTTTTAATGCACAAACTTTTATGGGACGCATTTGCCCTCATATCTGCCGTTATAACTAATTTCGCATTTCGCATTGTTGCATCCACCTCCCTTAATTCTGAACTAATTTTATAACGAGTTGTACCTATCAATCATACACACACATACACATGTGGAAAATAGGGCCCAGGTTGAAAAATACCGAAGTTATCCTTTAAAGATGAAAGTCATACATATTGTAATGTGTTTTTTCAGGTCTTTCTGTAATAGTTAACAAAGTGTTACTGTTTGGAGACAAAGGTTGTCAGTGTTCTGGTACAAGAGTTGAACCTGAGATGCGTAGGAAGTGTTTTGGTTGTACTGGTGCAATTAGGATATGAGATTAAATGTGCCGTGCCGCATGTCGGTAGAGAGAACTGTCTAAACTTATGGTCTATAATGTGACCATAAGCAGTTGTGGTATGATATTAACAATATGTAGCTGTAGCTGTTATGCAAAAAGCACAAATAGCTTTTTTTTTTACTGTGTTACCGTATCCATCTCACACACAGTAGGAGTGTTATGTTGGTAGCAAGTGGCTAACACCTCTGCGCAGCTATTTTAAGCTTCAGGTAGCTGGGGAAACTTCATATCTATGTTAATTCTCGACCCAGAAGCCTTTTTGAACAGGATACATATAAAAGAAAGGAAATGACTTGGTCTTAAAATTTGATGAGGACTTCAACTTCAGCTTTGTTTAATCACTGCAAAGACTTTGTGTATGATAGAGACCCCCATCATACCACAGACACACACAATGCACCACTGGATTCATGGGTCAGTTGGACACATGACTGACTAATAACAAAACAAAGAAATTAATCCTTGAATACCAGCAAATATGGGCTTGGATATGAATAAAATATTTGATCCCCCAGTTGTGAGTTTGGAGCAATTTGAGCTGGCAAATTACCTCCTTCTAATAAAAACTCAAATTTGGAAAGAGTCAAGGAGAGAGTAAGGATAGAGGGAAGGAGAGAGAGACACATTAGAGCCGGGCTTATACCACTGTTGCAGTAATGATAGTGTTTGCCCGTGGCCAAACGCACAGAGAGAGAGCTGTGTGTTAGCAGCAAAGAGAGGATAATAGCACAGAGAATTATTAGACAGATCCTTGCAGTCTGTGTTTGAGTCAATTCTTTAGCCTTATTACACACTGCAGGGGGGGTGGGGGGGTGGGGGGGGGTGGAGAGGGAGAGAGATTTAAACAAGTAATACTGCATTACACGCATTAAAGTGTGACAGTAATTACTTATACCACTCAAACTGAGGCATTAAGACACAAAAATACAGGCTGTGCTCCCACTTTCCTCCTTTTGCTCCCTGATTGTTTCCTCCTTTTCTGTCTCTGTCTTTCCTCCTTGCCCCACCCCCCCCCCCCCCCCCCCCCCCCCCCCCCTCCCCCCTCTCCCCCCCCCCCCTCCCCCCCCCCCCCCCCTCTTTCCTC
>JAJHUR010094175.1:6241-18692 GCA_027495735.1 Lutjanus campechanus | reverse complement strand
TAATATTCCTTTATTGACAATTTACAGAGTTAGAATAAACTCTGTAAATAGTCATAGAATACCATCTATTCATTTTACATTATCATCGTAGAAAACTTAGAATAATCCTGCACTCATTCCTACAAGTAACGCAACAGATAGTCGACTGAAAGTAATGCTAACATTTCATCTACTCTGTAACATTATGTTAGCTTATGTGGCCTGCATGTTGTCATATTTTGTCCCAGCTGTTCTGTTGCTACTTCTTGTCAAATTTTCAGTTGGACTGCGGATGAACCTAGTCCAGTAATCTGTTACTTTGTTCTTTTACGATAATCTGCTACGTTAGCTAACGTTGCTAGCAGCAGAGATGTAATGTTATTGAAACAGCAGATGCTGCTACTTTTTGTGCTATGCCTTGTGATTAAAAAAAAATACAATTGATTTTCATTTAATTTTACTCTTGTTGTCAACAAATATTTTTTTTCAGTAGTTTTTGTTGACATAATTAACGCTGGCATGAAGAGTGTCAAGATATTTCTGACTATTTGCTGATATCACGTCTACATCTCCCTTCCAGCTTCAATAGTGGAGCAGAAGTGGTGGTGTCAGATGCATCCGTGCCTTGACGGGGAGGAATGCAAAGTTCTCCCTGATCTGAAGGGCTGGAGCTGCGCTACAGGGAACAAGATCAAAACCACTAAGGTGAGTTTGAGAAACAAATTTATCACTTTCATGTCACCATATTCAAACCTGTTGAACGTGACCTTGCACACTTTCAACTCTTCAAGGTCGGCGGGCCGTGGCTTCTGTTACAGTCGCCTGCCTTGCCTTTACCTAAAAACAGCTTATGTTTGCAGTCGGTGCTTGGACCCCCCGGGGACCTGTAATCAATGGGCTGCCATGTCTCCTTAGCACTTTGAGGCCACTTTGAGCACCCAAACTGGCCAATTACTCACTCCAATTACCTGCTTTTAACGTTGTAACACGATGCCCGCATCCTTCACTGTGTTATGACGACCCGTAGACTTCAGTTCTGTCTCTCTCCATGTACTTAATTATTTAAACTGCCCGCACCACACCTGCCTGGAGCCGGGAGCCTGGAGCCTGGGGCTATTGATTCAGCGACTTGTCGGGACCTCAAAATGGGATATTTATATATATAAATATATAATTTGTTTTTCAGTTAGTGGTCTTGAGACAAGCCTGAATGTCTTGAAATAGACTTTGTAATTATCAGAACCTCAAAAGACCATCAAGTATGAAAGTTAAACATCAAATTTTTTTTGTCTTCTTTAACATGTGTGACTGGAAAGATTTCCGCGGACAGAGACCAGCTTTGGTAACGTCAGATGCTTCACAGCAGAGTCCAGGTAATACATCTGTTTTGTTTTGTTTCTTTAATATTTGAAGGTTTATCTTCCAGTGTGAAAATGAAAAGAAATTCCCAACAGGAGTGGTTAAAGTTCCCATGAAGTGTTTTCATCACATGTATTGCAATAGGTGATGGTGATGTATATTATACATCACCTACAGCTCAGTGCCTGGGCCGGCAATGACATTTTGCAGATATTGTTGGATATTTTTCTGAGTAATGATTTGAAACTGTTGATGACCCATCCTGCACTTGAGGGCGTTTCTAAATTTTATTTGGTTATTTGATCACTGAGTTTTCTAATGGACAAGATAGCTTTAGCTTACTTGATACTAAAGTAGCTGTCCATAACTGTTAGCTGCTGTTAGCGGGCAACAGAACCAGGCTCAGCAGCCTTCCAGTGAACACAATGGACAGCAAATATTTTACAGATGTTAAAATAACATGCTGGCAACAGTCCTCTGGATTTTTCATTTGGCAGGTTGCTACAATGTCACATGTTGCAGCTACATTCCTGCAACGTAAATGCAACACTGAAAATAATGTGCTGCCGACGACACTCTGCTACAGCACTGCTACAATATCACTTCCTAACTGTTACAACTATGTTGCAACTATGTTCCTGCAACATAACGGCAATGTATAAAATAACATGCTCACATCAGCATTCTGGAATTTCACTTGGTAGATTGCTACAGCATCTCACAAGTCAGAAGTTAGGTTGCAACTAAGTTCCTGCAACTTCCTGTCTCATAATTACTTGATTGTGCAAAAAAATGGATGCATATCATTGACTGTACAGTGTCACTTCACATTTTAATTAAAATGGCTGAAGTAAATGGTATTATTAAGCACATTTCCCAGTGGTGTAACTACTCCAGAGATAGAGAGAAGAGCGAGAAGAAGTGTACGATCCGAAAAGACAACAACAACCCGTTCAAAGCATCAGCATTACCCAGTGGATTTATCTCGCACACCTTTGAACTCAGCTAGAGAAACAAGTTTCTTAAGTTTCAAATCTTTCTGCAGGCTGCTTGAAGCAGCGGGGGGTCGGACTTTCTTTTTCACCTCAGCTGAGAGAAAACAGCACAACACAAACCTGGAATCACCAGTTATACTGTCCTCCATCGCTCTATTATACACACATTCATACAGACTGGAAGCACCTTGAGAATTCAAAGTGTAAACAAAGCAGTGACCGGCGACTACAAAGCCTGGGACACAGCAGGGAATGCAGTCTTTCAGTTTGGTACAAATCTCCAAGTGATGAGCAGTGTCAGAGGTGCAAAGATGTCGAGCTGCAGAGTTAAAATTTGTACATTTGCAGCTCCCCCACGTCAGTGAGAGGCAGCAGTTTAAACTGTGTCTTTTGGACCCGAAAATACAGAAATCCTGGAAGGTGACGTCAGCAGACTGTGATGAGATGGAGGAGAGAGAAGAAAGATCTAACAAAGGCGAGAGCAACTTTCACTCCTGTTTACTATTTACAAACTGAGGTTGTACTCGCAGTGTGAGTGGTTTAGATTTTAGATTAAAACGTCTGAGATACTGTGACTACTACTATCACATGTTTGGTAATGAATGAATTAATAGATTATTGAAGAGTTGCATTTTTGACTAACTGTTCCATCTCTGATCCAAATCTTTTCAAACCTGTTCATTAATCTAATTAAACTTAGGCTTGCAACATAATGTTATAAATAACAAAGAAGAGCAATCAGAGAGCATCTGCCAAGGCCAATAGTTTGGTCTTCTATCATGTGCAAAATATGATACCCTACAATGACCTTTACATAGACTTGTGTTGTTATATCAACTTGGAAGAAACAGTAAGGATCATTTAGACAAGGCTTATTTCTTACATAACTGCTGCTTTTGTTACAATGATGTTTCACATGGCTGTTATGTGTGACACACATGACACATCATTCATTTTAATTATAAAGGGTTTGTGTGTGCGACAAATTCAGTTCATGTGGCCATAGACACCAGTGTTACAATTGACCTGTCTTGCAATCTTAGCGAAAGTGAAAACTAATTTGTGTATTTGCCCTGTGATTCCTCGCCAAATTTGAATGGCTTCCTCCTTGGCCCAGGCTACATTCTTCCACCAAGTTTCATAAAAATCAGACCAGTGGTTTTTCCATAATCCTGCTGACAAACTGAGCTGAAAACATAGCCTGCTCGGCCGAGGTATTAATAAAACGTCTCTAGTGGTGCACTAATTGAAGCTGACAACCTGCAAAACCTGACAAGGTAATGAACAACAGAAGATTTGAAATGTTGATTAAATGTATCTGACGCTGAAATAACAGCTGTGGTCTATGTAGTGTTACACCTTTGTATTAACAAGCTACTTTATTCAACTACTGGAGGCCCTGATGCAGAACAGATTAAGTTGAAAATATTGGTACAATAAAGTTTAACATGGAGATACAAGTTTGAAATAGATCATGTCATTGAGTACAATCACCACTCAGTCCGTCGTACAGTGGTGTTACAGACATTTCTCTTCTCTAAAAAATGATCAGAGTGCAGACACTGGCTTCAAATGAGCAAACTGAAGCTATAATATGTAACGTTTCAACATTAAAATGTCTAAAAAAGCTAGACATGTGATATCTTTTGTTGAGCTGTGTACTTGCAGTATCCCAAAATGTTTCCAACAATGTTCAGCAGCAGAGAAATACTTAATTTATTTAAATTAACGGTGTTTTGCCTGATAGTTGGTACTGGCTGGTTGCTATAACTTCCAGGAGAGCACAGGATACGTCAGAGAGTGAGGAGGGAAGTTGGCGAACACGACTGAACGTAACGTGAACTGAACTTTAATAATACCTCATCCGTGGGGCGGATGTTTAGCTCAGTTGGTAGAGCGTCCAACCCATGTATGGAGGCTGTTAGTCCTCTGGAGCGGCCGCTGGTTCGACTCCTGCCTTCGGCCCTTTGCTGCGTGTCATCCCCTCTCTCTCTGCCCCCTTTCCTGTCTACTCTCTGGCTGTCCTATCAAATAAAGGTTCTTTTTATTCAGAACTTTTAGCACCATTTTGATTGGTTAGCAACTTTCAAACATTAATCAAAGGAGCAATATGTAGCCAATGCGCATTGAAGTATGAATACTGGAATCCAAATAGCAACTTTGAGCCACTGTTCACTAAATAACTCTCTAAAAGATTATAAATGATTTCTTATGGCTCAAAAACAGGCAAAAAATTAACATTAATTTGAAATATTGATACTGTCGGGTAAGAACACAAGGACAAAAAAGGGTTAGGGTTCATTTGACATCATACACTGTCAACAATGAGAACACGTGCAATAAAAATATATTTGATTTTTTAATACTATAACTGAACAAATTTGGTTAATTTGCCAGTCTGGAACCAGTTCCAAAATGGAACCCAATTATAGTTACTTAACCTGCCCATGGAGAGAACAGCCTATATTTAGTCGGCTTGTGTCAAACCAAAAGGTTTCACAGTAATGAATTCTTCAAGTTTCAAACTTTGAAAAGTTAACAAAGGTTTTCTTCTGTTGCTTCCGAAGGTAGTTAAGGTGCACAGTTTTATAGTGCAACCTCACGGTGAATATTCACTGTTAACCCCGATGCTTCTCAACACTATGGTAGTGCTGTATACGTAGTGGGTGTGTTTGAAACGGAGGCAGGTTTGTGTCATAGTAACAGGTGTGCCTGATAAATGAACACTAAAAGTCTTCTCCTCCTACTCTTATGTTCTCCTTGAAGCTAATCTACAAAATTCTTATGCTACCATTCAAATTAATGCGGAGCAACATCTCACCTACGATTCCCCTCAAGAACATCCACTATAAGTGTTGATTTGTGGCGATAATTACCCATAAGTCCTTGCAGTAGAACTTTATTTGGGTAAAGGTGAATCTGCAGTGTGCCTGTTTCTGCTGATTTTAGAGGCGGATTCTCACATAAAAATCTTGCCTCGTCCTTAAGATGGCCTCAGTATGAAAATCCCAGCGTCGGTAGTTACAACACAAAACATATTGCTGAGGAGCACGCCACGACGTGCCAATTACACGGCTGAATTACACAAACACAAGCCCATGCACCTGCTGTGTTAAATCTTTCAGCCAACCTTACTTCAGGCACTAAATGGAAATGAATCCTTTGCCAGTTAAATTAGCACTTGTCAGCCACCAATTAAACAAACGCAACACCCACTGAAGACTTAGTTTTCCTCTCAGTATTTTTAGCATTGTTTCAGACAGTCGCTCAAATACTGTTAATGACACCCACACTCCCCCCACCCTACCACCCCCCCCACCCCCACCCTCCACCCTCTCCCGACGTGAGACACAGGGTAGATCCATCTCTGAAGACATTTTCTCTTCTGACAAGGAGCGGCTCCGCTCTTTGTCTTTTCAGCGTGGAATTATTCTCAAATTAGTACCACATTAATCACACTGACAGCTCAGAATGTAAATGACTCTGTAAAGGGAAGAATTTATTGCAGCCTGTACAGAGAGCAGGAAAGTGCTGCGACAACCTAAATTTATGGGAACTCTTTACTCTGTGTTTGATATGATTATGCAGGTTTTCTTGTCAAGTGATGGCCTGATGGTTTTCGGGTTGTTTTGCTTTTCTGCATAATTGAGGATGATTTATATGACAATATGCAGTGCCGCGCTGCCGCTCCGGCCTGTTCTGTGTCAAACGAGCCATTTGTGAATTAATCTAACCGGGCTGTCAGAGCTGTCTGTTTCCAATCAAAAGTTCAGCATCGATAATGGAGCCTTACAAGTTCGCCAGCGGCTTCCCCCAGTCCGTCAAACCTGCGTGGCGGCTGACAGACGGCAGGAATCGATAGCGGACGTCGTTATGAAGGTTGTTATGTTATGTTCCTCGAGAGTCTTTTCCAGAATGTACTTTTGGAGGAGCAGAGGAGCTGCCAGTCAGCCAAGGAGCTTCATGACAGGCAATTTAATCTCAAGGAGAACAGAGGTCTTCAGAGTATCTGACAGCACTGAACGAGGAGAGGGAAAACCTTTGTGTGGAGCACAAAGCCAGCTCGCCGGCATCCTTTAACCTGAGTACTGTAGAACACTCTAACTGATAGATCGATGTGCTGATACATTAGGCCAATATACGTCTTTTATTAGGTGCTGCAATGATACTGAATCTGAAAGAATTCAAGAGGTGTTTGGATTAGAAAACTTGACCTTTACACTCGACTGTGAGGATTCCTACACGACATTGAGAGTGGTTTGTGTAGATGGTGTGGAGAGGCAATATTATGGTGCTTGTAAAGATGTCGCTGCTTAATACAAAGTCTTGACATTCTTTTGCCAAAATTGTTGCTTTTGGTTTTTGGTCAGTTAAGCTGTTTTAACCTGCTAGCATCACAAGCTGATGGTGATATCAGTCAGTCTGTTCATTCGAAGGAAGATGACCACAATTAGAGACACAATTTGTATGAAAACTCTTGATTTATAGTACCCTGAGGATGAGCCTTACAGTTGCCATAATTAATATTTTTGTGCCTTCACACCATGGCTGGAGGCATTATGTTTTCAGGTTTCAGGTCTGCCCGTCCCATTCTTGCAACAACAAAATCTCAGAAACACCTGTCAGGAATGTTTCCCATTTTGGTACAAACATCTATTTGGGGGCAAAGATAAACTTTTAAGATGGTCAAAGGTTTAAGGTCACTGTGACCTCGTGACTGTGACTGATTCTCATGAACGTGATATCTTAGAGAATTTGGTACAAACATCTTCTTGGACTTCAGGGTGAACTGAAAAGATTCACAGGAATCATACATGCCAATATAGTGTTTTTGCCAAAAAAAAAAAAAATATATACACCTGGTACCTTTTATTACATTCTTTTTAAGTTCTCAAAACATATGAGTCTGGACAGACATGAATGCAGACGGCAACTTGAGAGGTTGGCAGAGGAATACAACCACACCAACTCTGCTGTTTCCTCAGCTTTTAAGAGCGTTTTAACTTCTTTCTGCAAACTGTTTTGGTCTCATGGCCCGCAACTTTACAGTCGTGGTCCGACTGTAAATCATTCATTTTAATTATAAAGGGTTTGGGTTTTAAAGGGACGCCCATTATTCCACTGTAAAGTAGCATTTTGGCACTACAACATACATTCTTTGAGCAAAATTTGAATTTGAATATGAGGAATACGACTGGGAAGAAACTACAGAACAACATAAAAACCTCAACAAAAAAAAAAAAAAGGCCCTTTAAGGCGACTATATGTCAAAACTACTTCTTTTGTCAATTAATGCCAGTTTGTTTTTCATGATCTTGACCTTTCCTCTAGCATTACCATCAGGTTAAAATTCAAACTTGCCCACACTCAAAATCTAAATCTAAAAATGCTTCTTTCATCTAACTCTTCTACAGTACACAGTCTCCAAGGACCACTAGCAGGAGTTCGAGACCTTTAGCCTTTTTTTCCTCAGATGAGAATGACTTTTCTCACAGTGGAAAACATGAAAAATAAACTGCAAGTATGAAAAGAGGCTTCAGTGCTGAATAATGAGTCTGATTTTGCAGTTGCTTCGCCCAAATCTTTGTCATGTCAATCAGTGTGGGCGGGAGTCTTCCGTCTTCTCGCTTGGATTTTTTTTTGGGAGTTTTATTACTGTAGGTCATGCTCTTATCTTTTTCTGCTCAGCCATGATATCAGTCTACATCAGTCGAATGTCAAGTTCTCAGTTCAACTGTTTTCTTTGTGTTATATCTCTCAGAATGGCAGACATTTATGCACTATACACACACACACACACACACACACACACACACACACACTAGAATTACCACCTTGTGATTCAATGCCTCCATCAACCGATAAACTTGCCATTTATGTCCATGTTTGTCGAGATGTCCAGAGTTAATTTCCAGTGAGAAAACATGCTGTCTTCACTTAGAGACTATTTACAGAACAGGAGACTAATAGAGAGCTGTACACTATGATCACGTCATCATTTCATCTTATCAGACGTTTGTATGACATTTTGTCATAATTAGCATATTAATTCTTAGTAATGGACAAAAAAAGGACTTTGTGAGGTCACAGTGACCTATACCTTTGACCACCAAAATATAATCAGTTCATCCTTGAGTCCAAGTGGTCATTTGTGCCAAGTTTGAAGTAATTCAGCCAAGAGATATCGCTTTCACAAGAATGGGACAGATGTACGTATGAACGTATTGACTGACAACCTGAAAACATAATGCCTTTGGCATAGAAAGATCTTAAGCATTATTTACACGAGTGGACTCAAAGTGGGGGCAGCAGGGGCAATCATCACTCCTGGTGCCCCTATGTTGTAAAAGTGCCCTCTTGGATGCCGTTATGGTAGAAATGTGATAAAGTCCCCTCTAGGGTGTCCTTTCAGTACACAAAACATGGTAAAGTGTCCTCTGGTGTGCCCTTTCAGTGGACAAAACATGACAAATTACCCTCTGAGGTCTCCTTCCAGTGGATAAGACATGTTAAAGTGTCCTCTAGGGTGCCCTTCCAGTGTAGGAAACACAATGCAGTGCCATATAGGCTGCTAGAAAACCATTTGGCCTGTCTTTAAATGGTTAAATAGTTCCCTGTGTGTTTCTAATAAAATTTACAATACAATTTTAAACTTAACTAGGGATTTGAACTGTTTCACCTCAAACATATTGAGATGACTTTCACTGTGCTGGTGGAATACAGCTGGTGCCCTTTTTATTTTTTTCGCCCCTGTCCCTCAGGCAGCCTCAGACTGCCAATGATTATTGAAACACACTAAAATATATCCAGCATTGCTTGTGGGGTTAACTATTCTTAGATGGCGTTTTGATGTTACCACTGCTTTGATGGCTCTGATTTCATTTTAACGCAATTCTTTTTCTGTCACAGGTGAACCAACAGTCGAATCATCAAAGGAGAAGAGAGTAATGCAAAGGACCTTTCTGTAAATAGAGACTTCCTTTCTTCTGGACTGCAATTAATCTTTGGAAAACTCTGAATGCTTCTTCTTGAACTCTACAGACATGAAAAAGAGGAGCAGATCCTATTGAGAGTGCTGATCACTCAGCACTTCTTTTTGGAGGACTCCATATGATTAGCCTTACCGGACAACAGGATTTATTCTCCGACATTGTACTGCTTGTAGTGGACGACAACGGTGAACTTTGCCTATGTGTTAATTTCTAGAGTATTTATGTCATTTACAGGGGGTTTTGCATCACAAGTTGACCAGGGTGAACAACAGGTCAGTTTGTTGTAAGCCTCGCAAAATATTCAATACAAAATGTGGTTTTGTTTTATCAGTCAATTGTGGCTTTCTTCTCTAACAGAGTGTAGTCTCAAAGGATCGGATATAGATGAAAAAATGTGGTTGAGCAGCAGATATTCAGAGTGATTTTCAAAGAAATACACAACCACATCCATCACTGTACCATTCATACTGTGTGCTATAACACAGAACGGGAGAATAAACGTAATTTAATCCAGATATTGAAGACAGCTGAATTAAACCAGTGCTGTAAAAAGTAGGCCTATAAACTGATCAAATCTACCAGCAGTTAACAGACACTAAGTTTGATCCGATCATGGTTTATTTGTCCTCTGAAAATCACTCTGCCATTTCCTGCCAGCATTTGCGCGATTTTGGTTTTGTATCCCAGCTCTGGTGTTCAGATTCTAGACGACAGCGGCGTCAATTCAACACACAGCATCTGGTTAACGGTTGGGTGATGGCAGCAATGTTCCCAAAACTGTTTACTCAACTAGTTACTCAAGTATGATTTGCTGACCACCTTTCAGTAGGTATCGCTGACACTTCCTTTGTCTGTGTAAGTGATGACATCAGTAATAAACTATGGTTGTGTAACTAACGCCTTGTGTCTTTTAACAATCTCTATGCTAACAATGATCTTTTTTTAGACGTGTTAGCAGCATGGCTCCAGGAATGGCAATGCCAATATGCCAGTTGGTGCGGCACTTTCCAGACTGAAATATCTCAACAAATATTGGCTTTACTGCCATGAAATATTGTACTAATGATCCCATTAGGATGAATTCTAATGATTTTTGAATGACACTGGATGAACTGGCACAATCTTTTGTACAAACATTCGTGGTCCCCAGACAAGAAATCTTTATGACTCTGGTGATCCTCCATTTTCCTTCTAGATGTTGATATTAGTGTTTCTGACATTATATCTCTCTTTGGTGATGCCTTAACTTATCATCTAGCCCCATCATCAGATCAAAATTTTATTTTGTTTTTGACCAGATACCAAACATAAAGCATTAGTAGGGGGCTGCTCATTTTTAAGATCCCCATTATTCCAGAACCCCAATAGTCTGAAAAGTGTCCCATTGGACTGGAAACCCATTTGTCTGACAGCCCATTTTTCCAAAAACAAACACCTACTGCACCAAAGACCCATTGCTCAAAAAAAACAAAAAAAAAACCACTTTCCCTGCAGATGTTAATTACGTCCTGTACATGATGTTGAATTCACACCAAAAGACATTTTTGATGATTTTACTGTCTCAGACAATTAAATCACGAGACTGCCTCAGTTGGTATGTGTCCTCATCTCCTGAGTCATTAGATGGGTTAGGGTTAGCTACTGCAGGAAGAGTGTGTATTTTCAGTTCAATGTGCCTTCAGAGCGATGGCCATCTGTTTTTGAGACAATGGGCTGTGGGTCCAATGGGACATTTTTTGGAATATTAGGGTTGGCAATGCACCACATCAGCCACGGCTGTTGTGCTTTATTTGGTGCTAATTAGAGCAAATGTTAGCATGCTAACATCAAAATAGAAAGACATAGAAAACATACCTGCTAAATGCCAGTATGGCATTGTTATTGTGAGTATGTTAGCATGCTCACAATGACTCACATTAGCATTTAGCTCTAAGCATCACTCTCTGCATCTAAGAAAAATGTGTTTCAGGCATAGTAGCTACTCCACTAGATTAAGATGGAGTTTGGTTTACCAGTTGAGTATATATTTTTGATTTCCTTATTTTGCTCAAAGTGCTTGTGCATGTACATGAAAAGGTCTACAGTTCTACAAAAAACTGAGCAAAGTGCATCTGCCAAAAACCTTAAAATGTGGATGAAAGGTCCTGAAAGAGCCAAGTTAAGATTTTTTTGTTATATTTTTGTATTTATTTAAAAGTGAACATTATAGAGGTGACAGGAAATGGGGAGATGCGGCAGGCTTCTGCATCTTTATGCCACTGCAATGCCTCCCTCTTACACATTGCAGAACTGATAATCATGAGGGAAGTTACCACAGTGTTAGGCATACTTATCTAAATATAATTTAACACAACGGTTCTGCTGTAAATTGCTATCTTTACGAAGCTCATCTTGTTCAGGTTTTGAGTACACTGTGGTGTTGATTCAGCTGTTAATTGTGGAGGTTTTACTCGGTGATGGTGTTGACCGGACTGATTTGCACTGAAAGGTGTATCCAGTATGATGGCGGATAAAATGTTGGAAACACATTTAAATGTTTTGCAGCACAATTTTTACTCCACCATGTAGTCTGAAATGATATGAAAATCTGAATATAAGAGCCTTGATAAAGGTACTACAAGGATGCTTTGGACTACTCAGTATTATCACACTGACGACCCTGATAATACTCATCTTGTTAGGGCCACCTACGACTGGACCTCATGTTCTTTCAGTTGCTGTTTGTGTGTGATACATTTGATTAATTTTTCCATTCCCAACACAACATCTGAAAAAAATATATTATTGAAAAAAATAATTAGTGTATATCACTGTGCAGAATGTACAGCTGCATAATTTTCAGACCCAGACAGCTGCAGAAAGCGTTTCAAGTTGTCTGATGACTGAATATGAGTTCAGTCAAGTTCAATCAGCTACTTTCCTGTCATTTCAAACTCCCCAGTAACATCAAGGGTCCTTTACAAACTCATCACCTCAGAGGGGATCCTGAAGTTATCAAATCTACAGCCAAAGTTGGTTTTCTCTCTTTTTCTTTTTTTTTAAATATTTTTTTTGGCTTTTATGCCTCATAGGACAGCTGAAGACAAGACAGGAAAGTGGGAGAGGAAGTGGGGGAACTACAGGCAG
>JAJHUR010094174.1:4933-15335 GCA_027495735.1 Lutjanus campechanus | reverse complement strand
TGGAATATAAAACGGTTCTTGATAGAACCCCTGAAGTGTGCTCTAGTTAAAACCCATGGAATATAAAACAGTTCTCCAGATATCACCCTAAGTGTGTTCTAAATAAAACCCTTGAGATGGTTTCTCAGCAGAACCCTCTTGGTGGGTCATTGTTGGCACTGTTAAAATGGTGGGACCTTTCTCAGATAGTTCTTTGTATAACCATTTATGCTGTGTTCTACGTAGAACCCTCTTAAAGTATTCCAAGTGGAACCTTTATAAAAGATTCTACCAGGAAACAAAAGGGGTTGTCTGATGGGGACAAGCTGAAGAACCCTTTATGGTTCTAGTTAGCACCTTTATGTCTTTGTAGGTCCTGCCCCACCCCAGTACTGAGGTGGGTTTCTTGCTGGTCATCCCTCCAGTGAATATGGCCGGACCAGGATCTAAAACAGGCTCCAAAACCTACAGGAAATACAGTACAGAGGTTTCCTTATGGACAAATAGCTTTACTTGTTGCTAGTTAACCACTAAATGTTGCTAATTGTAGTGCCTTTAGCTAGTTCGCTTGGTTAGCCATGCAGTTAGCTGACTCAGCTGATGGCGCTACAGTTATCAGCAGCTAAACTCTGTAAAACACCTTGGTACTGTATTCCACATCGGGTTCAGAGGCTGTTTAGCTCCAGTCCAGCTGTATCCATTGGGAGCCTGCAGAGCCCAGTTCCGTTGTCGCTAATGAAAGCTAACATTAGCAGCAGTTGGCAGTTAGCTACTTCAGCATTAAGTAAAGCTATGTGTCTATCAGGAAACTCCATAAATTACAAAGCCAAAGGCATGACCTGTCCTTACCCTAACCACTGTCACTCCTCATGTCTTAACCTAACCAACCCAACCAATGAAGGCAATGAGTATTCACAAATCAGATGCATAGCAGGGTGGGTCAACCCTTCACCATACTAGGATCCAGGTGGAGCTGGACTCCACCCATTTGGCTCTGCAGTGAGCACCACTTGAACAATTACAGGCATGGCAGTTATTGCTGGCAATGATATGCCTTGGCTTCAAGTTCTCCCAACGGAAGATATTTCTGGAGTCAAGTCACTGAGAGCCAATACTTTGAAAATCTATTTTAAAGAAGCACTAATCATTATTTTTATATAAACGATGTATCAAACGACTGCAAGTCATTTTAAAGGGGTTACTCATAGCAACAAACCCACAGAGAATTATCACCCAACTCTCTGGAGCTTTATAGACAGGCACCATTTAGCTCATTTTTTGGTTTTATGGTCCATTTTCTCCTGTTTTCGTTCAGTCTCACCACTCTCAGGTTGTGTAGGGCTGCATGAGTCACAGGCTAAACAAGACAGTGAACTTTCACTTTGGCATTGTGTCTTCAGTTTTTGGACCCAGCACAGCACTGTGAAACTATTAAGTGATACCAGATACCATCAGTAAGCTGTGATCGCTCACTTTACTTTTATCATTTCCCTGTCATTCAGTCTGCTATTTCAGTCTCTTTTGTCAGGTGTTACCAAAGGAAATAACAGTAATATCAAGTTAATTAGTGTATATTTGTTTACTTAGGCCTGTGTATTCCATTAACAACAAACCTTCCATCCTCTCATATGCCTCTCAAAGACTGCTGTGTAACATTAATTACTAAACTATGTGACTGTGTACAAGGTGCAATACATGCTTTCTTTATTTTTGTTTCTATGGTTGTTTTAACTACCTGATGGGAAATCAGCTCCAACTCCATCTGTTTTTGGGTGCAGATTCGTGGTGATGTGTGTTCACGCTCACTCTGAACTATCCAGACATTTTCTGAGGTAAAAGCTTTCTGTTTGCCAACCAGGGATGTGCGCGATTAGTCGATTACATGATAAAATTTTCACACCCTTGCTAGTCCAGAAATACTAGTTGGTTAAACTATTTATCAATATTTTATTCATGCACAATGTCAGTTTATTGTTGCCTCTAAGGTGTTATGCAGCTGCCCACCACTAGTTGGGGCTGCAGCCCCATCAGACAGCAGCCTCTCTCGCCACACACTGTAAGCACATATGCCCCAATGGCCCAGGCAACCCTGGATGTTTATCGGCATATCGGTAAATGACAGCTCGTAAAACCAGCGTGGTTTGGCAGTGTTTCAATCTAGAAAATGGAATAATGCTGGATATAGACTGTGACAGAAGAAATATAACAATGTGTAACCACATTAAGCACAGACGTGGACGTTAACCTGCAAGCAGAGCAGCTGCTGCTGCTAGCTCTGCTAACTTTAGCCACACTGTGTAGCAGACTGGCAGCTAACGTCAACTCCGGGTCATTTACCCACAGACACTGTGATCCTCCTCGGTCTGAAAAGATGAAGCATTTAGTGAGCTGTTGTCATGTTTTGTAGATTAATGTACAATGTTTGTATTGCACAGCGCAAAGTGATTTCAGCAGCATTTTTAAAATACAATTTGGCGAAGGTAGACTTTGATTAACGGCTTCAAATGACTCTTAATGCACACAGTATTTTTATGGACAGTGTTTAACATTATCAATTAATAAATTGTGCCCAATAGTAACTGCGTTCTGACTGTTTTCTTCGTGTTAGACTAGTCTACTAGTCTAAATTAAATACAAATACTGTAACTGTGATTGGCTGATGTGATTGGCTGAGAGAGTAATTAATAATCACCACACTGGCTGATCTATATTCACCTTCACCCAGCCCTTTTGCACGTTACGCTCCTGCACATACATGCATAGCATGGAGATGCACAACCTTGCGCTGGCATTTATCATTCTAAATTCAACTGAGGATGTAAATTATTAAAGGGACAGTTCAAAATCAAAAATACCTATTTCTCCTCTGTTATATTATCTGCCCAATTTTGAAGATATCAACCATAGAGATGTCTGCCTTTCTCCAATATAATGGAACTAGATGGCACTAGTCCTGTGGTGCTCGAAGTGCCAAAATATACATTTGAACTGGGTGCTCAAAATAATCCACAGACCTTGTTGTGAGCAGTTACATGTAGGAACTACTCTCTGTCTGCAGAAGAATATACCAGTTCCTACATAAAACTGCTGAAAACAAGAATCTTGTTATCTTGAATACCAGGTAATGATTTCTATCTATCTCTCTATCTCTCTATCTCTCAATCTATCTATCTACAGAAACAGAACTTATATTATTTTAGACCATTATTTCTCAGAGAAACAGGCCATCTAACCCTGGTTTATAATTCCTATATTGAAACAGATACCTTTTACTGTTAATAACGTAACATTTAATTCACAGTCTCTCTGTGCTACATTGTTAACTGACACCCAAAGTGGTGATACACTTTATGTGGGAATATAAGCGCTGCTTTCAAACACAGCTATTCCCAGCCAGGTATTCATGTAGGTGAGCAGCTTTGTAGAAAAGAGAGGCCTCATTCACACAGCGTTATGAGAGTCTGGCTAAAACAAAGAGACGCCACCATCTGCAGTCTGCCAGCGTAGTTACAGCTCTGCCCCTCTTGACCTCAGTGAAAACCCATCGGGCTCCATTCACTGGCTGGCCCTTTCAGCGCACATACTCTTGCATTGCCAGTAATGATATTGGTTTCTCTCAACACGCCTTTTGAGTGGTGGCCGGGTCTCAGGACTCTTTTGTTGCATGGCCTGGATGGAGAAGTATCTCTTTCCCAGTCTCCAGCCACATACAGCCGGTACAGAGAGCACAGAGCCCCCTGTAGACTCTGGCGTTCTCTTTATAGACCATTGCAGCTCCACTTCCTCCAGAGACAGGCGCAGTGGGCTTGCTCTTTCTAGCAGATGATTAATCTTCTCATTATCTGACATCACACTTAAAGCAGCACTGCTTCCAAACAGGTTGCTGCTCCTGCTGCTGGTGTGCTGAAAATCAGGGATATCTGAATGTACCGAGCATCTGGGAATTCGTGAACATGAAAGTATTTTGCTTAACTAAGCCCCGGTTGATTTCGAGAGCATTGGATTTCATCCACGCACATATAATGTGAAAAAATACATGCAGTACTTCAGCACCAAGAGTAACCTACATTGAAATAAGTTCTCTCTCTGTGTGACAAAATAATCTCATACTTTGGGAGCTGAGTGTCAACTTGGAACAGGGGTGGATTTAGTCAGTTTAGGGCTAAGACATGGCGCCCTCTACATCCCTTGTTCTCTCCCTTCTGTAATCCTTGAATAATAGTGAGTCATGAAATTAAACTTTCATTTATGGCGGGATGTGGAGGGTGAAGTAGAGGTAAGGCATCTCACACCCTCAGGAAAGAAGGTGCTCTTCAGTCTGGTCTTGCAGCAGCGGATACTTCTGTATCTCCTGGCAGATGGCCGTAAGATGAACAGGCTGTGATCGGTGTGGGTACTGTCTTTTAGTATCCTCCCACTTCCTCCTTTTTGCAGCACCATTGGAGTAATTTTGCTTAATTTTTCAACAGTCTGTATGCCACGCTGAGCTGTTTGTTTCCACAATTTTTTTTTTTATTATTATTCTATATTTAACCAGATAAGATGGGTATCGTCTTCCTGAATCATTTCCATAGATGCACAGTTAGATTGTGGAATAGTCCAGGTTAGTAGGGAGGCCCTCATTAATTAAGCATTCTGATGCCATTTTAGTGTATGAATTTTTACAAAGACATAATTAATTAAGTTAAAAAAAAAAAAATTTCTTATTATTAGTAGCTTCAAATAGACAAGTATTCTAGCATTCTTTTCCCATAAACCAGGAGCGATGATGGAGAAGCTGGACTATGTTGGAGTTTGGAGTTTGTTTGGAGATTTTTCTAGGCAAGAAATTAACTGTTTAGATTTTAAATATGTGGGCGATTTCTCTAAAAGCTGAGCAAGAGCAGGTGGTCATCTTGGCAGCTCCTGAGATGACTCCCAAGAATGCTAGTTTGCACTTGCCATCTGTATTGACAAATACAGATGGCCTTGTATCTGTGTTGAAACAATTCATTTTAACTTTAGTATGCAAGTTAACTTATGTAATGTCCTCATAATGTCATACTTACTGTCCTACTTACTGAATAGAACTTTTTTGACATGCGCAAACTGGTTCTACTGGAAATATAACAGAAGAAGAAGTGGTTCTACCCAGTATCTTTCTCCGCCAGCATTGTTTAAAAAAAAAGTTGCCAGCAACCACCAGCATTTTTGACAAAATTCACAGATTTTTCAACACCCACAGAATATTCAATTATTTGAATATGTTAGCTTGGAATATATCAAAAGAAAGGACAGAACTGATACAAAAAATACTTTTGATCTCGCCTCATTTGTGCTTTTTTAATAAGCACTTAAATGTTGGTTGGTTGGTTGCATCAAAAAATCCACTTTAAAGACAAATAATCGTGAGAACACCACATTTTTGTGAAAGAGACATTTTTTTATATACTTTATTTTTTGTAAAACATTAAAAAAAACACATTGGGACAAACTGTTGGTCACCCATGCTTTCATACCAATATTAAACTATAGGGGATACATGTCAGTTAATACAACAGCAGATTAGTGATGACCCTGTGAAATTACAAACACAATCCATTCCTCCCAATATTGCAAAAATTTATCAACCTGCTGATTTAGTGAAAAAGTAATTCTTTCCATATTTTGGACATCATTCACAATGTTTATCCAGTCGGTCTTTGTTGGAGGTTCGATCTGTGGCCATTTTCGTGTTACAGCTTTCTTGCTGGCTGCTAATAATATCTTTAATAGATATTTGTCTTGCATCAGTAGGTGAGCTGTGATATTGCCCAGATAAATTGTAGAGAAAGAACAGTCAAATCCATCTCCAAAAATATTCTTTATGACTTGTGTCACCTCCTGCCAGTATGGCTGAATGACTGGGCAGCTCCAGAATATACTGTATGAAAATGACCTGCTAGCTGTTCTCCGCATCCCCTCCAACATCGACCTCTTTCCACCCCACCCGTCTGTATACATTTTAACTGAGGAGTTGTGAAATATCTAATCAAATTCTGCCAACAGAATTGTCTCCACAGACCCGAGCTGGTGGAAGTAGACTGCACAGAGCACATATTAGACCAGTCCTCCTCTGAAATGACGAGTCCAGATTCTTTTTCGTGAAAGAGACATTTTTAAGCACAATATCGACTTCACGTTATTATTATTTTTTTTTTATCACTTCATATTTGGTGTGTGACATCAGTGTCATCAGTGTGGCTAACATTAACTGTGTGTGTTCCCCACCCCCAGACCAAAACACTCTGTCAAAGAGGCCTGGGGGCTGGAGTGCTCTCTGCCCGGGCTGTGGCAGGAGTCCCAGGGGCTGCGGTTTGAGCAGCCTCGCTGTGTTCCAGCTGCTGTGGGGGTCCGTGGACTGCAGCGTGAGCAGCCCCGCTCTCTGACCGGGCTGCAGCGTGAGTCTCAGGGGCTGGTATGTGAGCAGCCTTGCTGTGCCCTGGCTGCTGTGGATTTCAGGGACTGCAGCGTGAGCAGCCCTGTTCTTTGCCCAGATCGCTGTGCTCTCTGTCCCATGGATCTGCAGCTGAGCACCAATGATTTCATGCTACTTAACATCATGTTCTTCTGCTGTTCAATTCCGGCAGTTCTCTCCTTCTTCCTGTGACAAATTTTTGTCACAGCATCCCCTACCGCCTGGCATTGAAAACAGCAGTTGGCGGAATATCTCATCAATAGCGGGGAAGCGTTGTGTCTTAAATGACGAGACATCTCGTCAGTGGGGAGGAAAGAGTAAAGTGTTCTAACAGAAAAGTTGTATCTGCTACTGACCAGTTCTGTTTTGCCATGTTTCTGTCCCTTCTAGAACTTGTTTATACCACGTCACCTACCCCGACATGTACAGAAAGAATATATTTATCCCAACCAGAGAGGAAAGATCGGATTAAGTGTTTACAGGGTTATAATTTTCCTTTTGATCAGATTATCAGAGGCTTACACCATTCTTCTCAACCTGATTGAGAAGAATGTTCCAGCCTGATCAGGATGAATTTGTCAATTCATCCTGATCAGGCTGGAATAGATCACTCTCTTCTGATTGAGGTGTTTACATGGGGCATTTTTATTCTGATAAGGCTTGGTAATCTAATATTTAGGGTCCATGTAAACACAGTTTATGCTGATGAAGGTCACCTGATTTTTGTTACCACATATAAAACCGTGTAAAAGACATTATATGACACACAAAAAGCTTAAAATGAGTAGACCTTGTACTCAAAATGTTGTGCTCATACACCATCCCATCAGGTGATGGTGGGTGATGATGATCTTCAATGATCAAGATGTTTGCGCTATTTGACTTCATGATGATTCTAGGATGTAATCTTTAGGAGTCATTTTGCACATATCCAAAGTGGAAAGTCATAGCTGACAAAGAACATTACTTTATGCCCTTCTCTGTTCGATATCATTTGGATTCCCTGTTCAGGAAGCAGATGTCCAAGTGGATTCACTGGATGTCTGAGCGGAAGCTTCTTATCTCCTCCACTGACTGCTAACTGGGAGTCTGGCTCAGCCTGTGTGAAGCAGAAGGGTAGAACAGTTAAAAAAGCAGTGCAGACAGCTCTGGATCCCCCTCTCCAACATCAAAATGTTGTTTGAAATGCTCAAAACTCCCTCCACCTTTGGCCGCACAGGAGCAGAGGTACAGGACTAAGACTTCCTTTCTTAAATTCCTGTAATTGCTGAAGTTTCTGTCAATTTGTATGATTAAGACTGGCTTCTGTGACCCTGAAATCAATCAGGCAGATACAGAAAATAAATGGAGGTTAATAACAGCCTATGTCAACACACTCATCTGACTTCCATGAAATTTCAACAAGTCAGATAACAATCAAGCTGTAACTGCCATTTTCCTGTTTTCCTGTTCCTTCAATGGAGTGTCTGGATGGGGGAAGAACTGGGCCAAACTCCTCTCTTGTTACTGGCAAGGAGAGACAATGTCAGCAAATACAGGCCAGCTCTCCAGGAGAAACACAACATATCCACATTTTGGAACTTGCAGTACCCATTTGAAATGTATACTGTGCTGGTGATGTATGTGCAAAGACAATATACTGTATAAGTGTAGAGTGCAGACTGCAGAGAGAGAGAGAGAGAGAGAGAGAGGTAGTGGAAGAGAAGAGAATGTGAGTGTACAGACGTCCTGCTGAGTCTCAGCGAGAAAGGTGTTCTCAAAGAACAGCAGCACCCATGGAGAGATCAAGTGCTTTTACCTGCACAAACCCTTCAACCTGAGGTGTTTTAGTGAAGGTTTTTTGTAAATCTCTTCAAGAGTATAGTATGCCAAATATTACAATATATAATGCAAGGCCAAATTAGTTGTAGTGGTGATTTCATAAGGGGAAAAGGTAGCAAGATCCTATAGTGAGATATTCAGTCACACATGCATTTCTCTGCACTGAACCCGATCAGTTGTTTTCATCCCCTTCTTTCCTTAGACATGGCTGCATTTGAAATACTCAACACCAATGTTGAGGGGTTACAGCTCAGCAAAGGACGACACCATGAATGTTTACATCCTGTGTCACGAGCTTGAGCCTCTCCACCATGAGCAGATGCACACTTCCATCCGCACGGTGATTCGTTTGGCGGCTGTAGTTTGGTAGAAAGAGAATATTTCCTACATGAAAGTGCTCACAGCAAGGCCTGTGGATGATCTTGAGAAACCAGGTAATGATTTCTGGAAAGAGACATTGCTGTTGCTGTTGACATTGCATGCTAGCCTGTGTACTTGTGCATGAATCTGCTCACCAGATACCCTTTCGTGTCAAAAAAGAGACCCAAAGGATCCACTTTGGTCTTACATATATTGACAAAAAGACCAGAGATCAGAGCAATATAATAGGACCCTAACCGTCTAAAATAAACTGAATATAATGCGGAACAGACCACAGAGATTCGGTTAGAGGCTACAAAAGTACTAAGAGCTGAACACACAGACTTTTAAAAACCTCTTTCTCTCTGCTCTCCTGCACGCACAAGTTCAGTCTTGGCTTTCCATCGACACATTAGAAAAAAACATAAAGGCAAACGGGTCTAGTGGCAATAAGAAAAGAGTAAAAAGCTAATTTTTTAGCAGGTTTACCCATGTTTAAATGAACCTGCTTATATGCACTAATTTTTGCATAAAAACAGTAGATGACAACTTCAGCCTAATTGACATCCTGGTTACTCAGACCTGTTTGTGACTTTAGCACGACCCCTAGTGGCTGTAGTAATTATGACTGGAGAAGTAAAGAAGGTGAAAGTCCATGTGTAGAGAATGTAGGGTGGATGGATGATCAGACAAACACAACTTTCACCCAGAAGACCAAGGTTCATGTCCCGTGTGAAACCAAAGGTTAACTTCTTTAAGGTTGAGTTACTTAAGTTTTGTTGCGTATGTGAATTCCATCATATATATTTACTTCTTTTAAACCAAACCAGCATCTCTTCCTAAACCTAACCAAGTCGTTAAGGTAATCAAACTGCTGCCATCTCAAAAATGAACCATGTGTTATTGACTGTTTTTAGTTACTTTGTTGGCTCCTGTGGGGCACTGTAAAACAAAAATAAGGCACAAGTCTTGTCTGGCATGTACACTTGTTTTGTTCTTTGCTTCTAATAAAAATATCTGAAACAAAAATGAACCATGTGTTTAACATCACATGAGCTCACATATACTTAAGGTTTGCATGTGTGCATGTCGTTGTTACTCCCCAGCAGTCATTTATATGTCCTTTTGGGAATCATTGGCAATCTATTTATTCAGTTGTTTAGGTGTGAGAATGTGTTCTGCAGATGTCTACTGTTTGTCAGGTAGGGCTGCATGATATGGTAAAAAAAAAAGAAAAAAAAGATCATGTCGCGATTATTTTGACAGATATTGCGATTGCAATATGATTTCACAAATAATGAGAATGATCATTTTTGCATCATAATTTTTATTTGCACAGAAAAAAAAACTATGAATATCATGATGATGTGACATTTGTTGCGGTCTGTACCAAACAAATATCTAGAGAACAAGATTTTTAGGCCAGGACATCTCTGCAGCACTACAGTACTTCATTATAAGGCACAGGCCATATAGGTGGTCGCCTAGGGTGCCAACTTCTGGTGGGCGCTGGTCCCAAATAAATACAAATTGGGCCAATGGGCGCCCTTCCTCCCTTTCTCATTTCCTGCCTTGAGGGAACAAATGAACAAAAGAAAGGAAGAAAGAAACCCCTGTTTCTCACTATTTCTCATCTGCCCTGACCTGCACATGTACACACTGTGCACGCTGAGGAATCGTGTAAACACAACACAGACAGCCCACTTTCAGACTACTAAGACTGACTGACTGATGGACAGATGTCAAGAGAGAGATATCTGTTGTCCCATTTATTTCATAATGAAACTGTCCACCGTTCAGGTGTAC
>JAJHUR010094173.1:0-14810 GCA_027495735.1 Lutjanus campechanus | reverse complement strand
TGACGTTATAACAGTATAAATTACAACATTATAACGTGGAGCATTTCATGTTATAACAAGATATATAGTATGTTGTTATACCAATAAAAGTCTCCTGTTAGAATAAATTTATCATAATAATGTGGAAATATCTTGTTATAATAATAAACTTTTCAATTTATAATGTGATACTAATTCATATTTCTTTTTCTGGTGTGGCAGGAATATGTTGCCATAACTAACATAATTCTGGAGATGTTGTGTTTTCATTTCACTGATGCCTCCAGGGTCCCGACAAGTCTCGCACTCAGCTGCTCATTCTGGATCGTGGTTTTGATCCCGTGTCACCTCTCCTGCATGAGCTCACGCTGCAGGCGATGGCCTACGACCTGCTGGGCATCGAGAACGACGTCTACAGGTGAGAAGGAGATCTGACAGCTGCTGAGAGTCACTGAGTTCACTGCTCCTCTCATTTAAACGTTGGTCTCTTATTATTATTTTTTTTAAACTTTTATATTGTGTTCATTATTTATCTTCCCAAGGTGTGTGTGTGTGTCTGCATACTACTGCACCGCTAGAACCTAGTGTTTTTTGTGCACATTAATATTGTTTGCTCAAAAGCCTCTCATGGTTGCATTTTTAAAAAAAAACCTTAACAAAACCCATTTTATTGGCTGCTCTATTTTATCAATAACTTCTAGGCTAAAAACAAACGCACCTAATTTGTTGCAGGCCAAATTTTGGCCCATGTCATGGCTCAAAAATCAATTTTTTAAAAATCACTGAATTTCATCTGATATGTTATGACCCACTAAAGTTAGACACAATAAAAGATAAATAAATCGCTGTTTTGTTAGCTTTGCCTATTATCTCAGCTGTGTGTCTGCATGGACATCATCGACTGTAACTCACTTAATCCTGAACCAATTTTCATGCGAATGTAAATTCAGTGACTGGTCTAATCAGTTTAATGCCCAAACATGAACCCTCTGAACAAATCTAGGATTCCTTTCAAGAAACGGCTGTTTCCTGAAACTGTTGATCAGAAATGGTTCAAATTTCTCTTACTTCATCACATATTTCTGCCTAAAAAGTTCTGACTGTTTATCAGTAATCAGTCCCTCTAGGATTTTGCTGTTTTTTTTTAAATGATTGTTGCAACCTAAAATGCCTGATGTCATGACAATTTTCCTCAAAAACTGTTATTTTTTAATGCATTTTTTATTATTAAATTGTGGGATCATGTGGAAAGAAAAAGTTCATTTTTTAATTAATTAATTTATTTATTTATTTAATTAGTATAATTCATTAAAAAATGGCAACTTGCTCCGAGGAGAACAAAAGCACACTGAGTATTCCAAGTAACCTCACCAAAAAGGCTCAGGGTTAGAAAAGTTCTCACAAAATATGCTTTATTTGTGGATGTTTATTTGTAGATGAAAAAGTGCACCTGGGGAAGTAAAATCTTTGTGCAGCTCAAACTCAAAACACCACAAAATTATATTTAAAAAATGGGCACAGAGTGTTGATTAATGCCAATAACAATGACAAATGTGTTCTTTTCAGTCCCCATGACAAAATAAAAAAATATAAATACTAAAAATAGCTTATAATGAAAATTGAGTCAGTTCATTGGGACGTACATATATGACATATGCATGGGGGGCTACTCAAGTCACGCCAAGTCAAGTCAAATTTTATTTATATAGCGCCAATTCACAACAAAGTTGTCTCAAGACACTTTACATATAGAGTAGGTCTAGACCACACTCAATAATTGTATTTACATCCAACAATTTAAACAATTCCCCCATGAGCAAGCACTTTGGCGACAGCGGCGAGGAATTAGTGGAACTTGTGGGAAGCAAAGATGATTGGAAAAGTTGTGGAGTTTGGACAAGATTGCAAGGTTGTGCAAAATTTACAGGGATTGGTTGAATTTGCGTGAATTGTTGCAGTCGCAACATCACAACTTCCTGGAGGGACTGGAGCAATAGACAACTGAATAACAACAAAGATACAGGGAGTTTGATGTCATTCTCTACTCAGGAAGGCATTACTGCATTATATCTTTACTTTGCAAAGATTTGTTTGCTGACATCTAATAAGGGTGAATGTTGTATTCAGCACTTCTAAATAAAACTGACATCATACTATACAAAAACACTATTCAAAACTTTGTAAATCTTCACTGGTTGGATCTGGTAGTTGTTGTGACATTGCAGTAGGTGCTTCACCATCTCTACTGAGTGACCTCTTCTAGTTTGTTGTTAGATTCTGTTGATCATTGATTACTTAGTTTGAGATATATGTATTTCAGTGGGGACACAGTGGGTTAAATGTAATCCGACTGTCTTCAGCTTCACTCTCCAACGTCGCATTTATTTTGTGTTGATCTGCATTAACATTTCACTCCCACTGACATATTTTTGTATTAAATTTAACAAACAGAAGCCTGTCTCTCTTACAGTGGCGTAACAAGTCAGCACCAGGCTCTAATGAAAGATTATCAAACCGGGCCCTGCTCATCAAAATCAGACATAATAATGTCAGTGAATGAAAGAAGTGAAAGCATGCAGCTTTAAAACAACTAACAACAGTGAAATACACTGCAGTAATATAGAGGATTAATACTGTAGCAAGGACAAGATAGTGATAAACTAGCCGCCCTGACAAAATCTGGTGTTGGAACATCATAACAGATTAAAGCATCATTGCTGTCAGAGCAACTTCTCACATATAAAAACTAACCGGTGACAGCACACCTTTACGTGGAAGAAAAATGTACAGGATAACAGGTGACGACGCACCTTAACAAGGATGAAAATACAGTAAACTAACAGGTGACGGCTCACCTTAACAAGGATGAAAATACAGTAAACTAACAGGTGACGGCTCACCTTAACAAGGATGAAAATACAGTAAACTAACAGGTGACGGTGCACCTTAACAAGGATGAAAATACAGTAAACTAACAGGTGACGGTGCACCTTAACACAGATGCTAATGCGCTGGTTGCTATCTTGTGCATTGCGCTACAGACTTTGTGCTCTGACCAGGTTTTAGCTGGTCTAAGGTGCAAGTGGTTTTAACTCCAATGCGCTGAGCACAAGATAGCAAACGTGCTGGGCCATGCCTTTGTTTTGCCTTCAGTCTTTAGACGTCCCGCCCATGGCCACACAGACCAGACACAGGCATATTAGCTATCTTGCAGACATGGCAAAAATGGCACTTGCACCAGTGTAAGATAGCAAATCCACCTGCGCCACCAGCACAACAGCTTTGCACCAGGTATAAGATAGGGCCCTTAGTTTGTGTTATTGTAATGTTACTGGTGAATGATATCAAGTAAGTGACACCATGAACTAAGTGTCTCAACTGAATAAGCAACATAAATATCTTCCACGCCCATGTATAGAATTATGTGCTGAGAAGTGGTGGCGAGAGCGCGTTGTTATATCGTCATATGAAGACTAGGGCATGCTTCTATATAGTGAATTATTGAAGGCTTGTGCGCACAGGTCTTAGCTGGTCAGTGGCTTTAATGCATCTGCATTAAATGCATATATGGTAGTTCTACCTCTGCTCTCTTAGCTGCACACCTATAGTCTGTGAACCTCTCTCGCCCTGTCTGTAAGTTTTGAGACCAGTGGAATGGGAGAGACGAGAACGAAGGAGGTGGTGCTGGATGAGGACGACGACCTGTGGCTGTCTCTGAGACACAAACACATCGCTGAGGTGTCAACGTGAGTGTCTTTCACTTTCTGCTCACACACACACACACACGCACTCACGACACGGATAAAAAACCAGAGGAGCGACCTCCTCCATCACACACCTACAGCTGTGACATGAAGCTGTCGCAGAGCAGCAGTTCTCTCAGGAATCAGCAAACAGAGAAGCTTCTCAGTTTTCATTTGTCACCTCATTTTCCCTGACTTTCCCTGTCCTTTTCTGTCTCTGTCTCTTCCGTCTGCGCAGGGCTGTGACTCGCTCTCTGAAAGACTTCTCTGCCAGCAAAAAGATGAACACTGGAGAAAAGGTAGAGGACACAATGTATCACTGCTCTGGTTTCAGGATCTGTTACTGAGTTTCAGCTCCCAGCTGCCCTTCACACAGTCACACAGAGGAGGGAGGAGAGCAGGAGTACAACTGTACTATACCTGAATTTTGATAAAGTAAAAGAAAACATTTGTGTGAACACCTACTCATTTCCTCTAAAATTTAATATATTATTCTCTGCAAAAATACACAGTGAAAATGATCTGTTGATAGTCATATTAACATATTAACATTAGGGACAAAGGACAATAGCATTGATCCTGTTCTATATTTTGTTCTCTTCTCTGTAACTGTTGGATGTGTAAAGCAACACATTCACCATATCAAGGTCCAGTGTGTAAGATTTGCGAGGATTTGCTGGCAGAATATAGCACACGTAGAATATAATATTCAGAAGCAATATTTTCATTGGTGTATAATCACCTGAAAATAAGAATTATCATGTTTTCTTAACCTTAGAATGAGTCCTTAACATCCACAGAGGCCACAGCTCCTCTTCCATGGAGTCCGCCATGTTGCACCGCCATGTTTCCCAGAATGGTCAAACCAAACAGTGGCTCTAGATATGACATTTTCCATTTTTTAAGAGTTTTATGGCCACTGTAGCCGCTACGACATACTTGGAAGAGGAGAGTGAAGCAAGACTGTTTGCACTTTATGATCTGATGCTGATTTAGAGAATATGACTGGTCGGACTCACCGGATGTTGACTCAGGGTCTAAGCCTGCCACTGGCCACCTGCTCAGGCACCATCAGTTATTTGCATTTTCAAAATCTCCATCGCTACGGGGAACAACAGCAACAGCCTCAGAGCTGCAACGTACACGCTGAAAATGTCAAGTTAGCACCTGGTCACTAATGGTACCAACATAAACGAGCCAGCAGCTGTTATGTTTTCGTTTGATTCAGCCATTTTAATCCCAGCACCATTGCTGGATCCTGGGCTTAACTCTGCCTCAGACTAATATGATTGGTTTCAAGAAATACAAACAGCCTGAGCATTTCCCCCCCCCATAGCAGAATGATGACAAATGGAACCAGACCTTTCTCCAGCACTGACCGCTGTGTAGAGAGGTCCGGGTATGCAAGACTAGCATAGCAGAAGCCTGTCTCTCTAGCATAGCATAATGAGTCAAATGTTTAAGGTTCGGTACCTGAGTACATATGTTATTTACCACAGCACCACTGAAGATGAAGAGGCTAAATATAATTCATCACTGCCACCATCATTCATCTGTGTCTTTCAGACCACCATGAAGGAACTGTCTCAGATGCTGAAGAAGATGCCTCAGTATCAGAAGGAGCTCAGCAAGGTAGGAGCTGAGGTCTTAATGTGCATCTGTACAGTTAGAGCATGGCATGTTAGTGGTGTTTTCATTCAAAGAACCACGAGGGGCTGCATCACTTCAGCTTTTGTCAGTGTAGAGTCACTGTATCACTCACTGAGTTAGAAAAGTTAAAGGTAGAGTTGCCACAATGTGGTACATTTGTACACTCATGTATGCAGATGTGCATGTATGGAGACAGCTGGGGCAAGTTGCACCAACAGGACTTACACCTGGTCTTAAGCTAAGATGGTCGTGACTTTGCGTTTTAAGTCTAACTTCATAGTTATGGCTGTTGCACCAACAAGACTAAAGCCTGCCTTTTACTAAGACCAGGTGTAAATCTTCTCACCCAGTATGCCCGCCTCCCCACTGAAGGATCATCTAACTGTAACACTGTTTCAACGATCAATCAGCAAGAAAAGAACATTACACTCTGACATGTGATACTAAACAGGTGTTATAATACATAATCTGAGCTCTGAGGTTCAAAACTTTATTTTGCAGACTTATAGAGGTGCACATATGAACCCTGAAAAACATGCTTCTTGTCATGTTGTTTACAGCTGATTGTGTTAACAGCATCTCTCCTCTCTGACCTCAGTATTCAACCCATCTCCACCTGGCTGAGGACTGTATGAACCGCTACCAGGGCACTGTGGACAAACTGTGTCGTGTAGAACAAGTAAATCACACACACACGCACCCACACGCACGCACGCACGCACACACACACACACACACACACACAACTCTGTTATATAGTCAAATCTGAACACACAGATATGATACACATATTTTTAGACTCAGTAGGACATCAGTTTTTGTTATCATGAATAACACTCATAAATCCACTTAAAAATCACAGAAGATTTTCCTTTTAACTCACATTAATGCACTGTATCTCATTACACAACCAGAAAAAAAAAGTAAAAATGACAGCAGGGTTCTTCAGTGTTTTGATATGAATGATAGAAAAACGGAGCAGGGACCCTGTACTATATATAAATATATTGCTTTGAATATTTTCTCTTGTTTGCTCTGATCTGTAGCTGCTAAGTCAGCAGCAGTTAGTGTATGGCTAATGTTAGCTGCATTAGTTTCACCCTCTGCACTTTTGCTGGTGGTTTCTGAGGTGGAGGGTATGTCAGAGTGTATGAGTGTATGTACACTTGGGATAATAATGCAGCTAATTGGCCCATATTAACGGATCAGGCAGGCCGGCTCTGTGGTTGGCATGTAGCTGGACTCTCTGGTGACGGTGGCAGAGAAGAGGACACTGGACAAACTGCTGGACATTATGGACGATGCCAGTCACCCTCTGCACACCGTCATCAGCAACCAGAGGAGCCTGTTCAGCCAAAGACTGCTCCTTCCCAAGTGCAGGACTAACAGAGTGAAAAACTCCTTTGTCCCTCAGGCCATCAGACTGTACAACTCCTCACTGGGGGGGCGGGGCAGAGGACAGAAAGGAGCAGTAACCAGTAGCCAGTAGCCACTACAATAAGGAATATAATAAGGACTACTTATTTATTCACTTTATATCTATTTTTATATTTTGCAAATTGTTTTTACTTTTTTACTTTTGATACCCTGTGTGCTGCTATCTAATGTTTCTGTAACTATTTCTTGACAAACAAGTTTATCCATAAGCCAGTGCTTTTGTAGCATTTTAAAGTACTCAAAATGGACAGAATTAAAATTTAGAACAGGTGACAGGACACCTCGAACTGCAAACAAGGTCAGCCATGACTCTTTCTGTTATGAATTTTTGATCCATATATTTGTAAAACTTTTCCCAAGCTAAAAAAGGTCATCACAATGTAAAGTCTACGGGCTGAGCGGGAACTCACTGGCGGGAGCAAGGGAGGAAACACTACTGTGCACATTCAGTGGGCCCTACAAGCAGGAAGTAAACCCAGAAGCTAGAAAACTTTTTCAGCTTATGTGCAGATGAGCAAATCTCATTGGACTGAATGAGAGTTCTTTATAACACAGTATATCTGTGGTGTTGTAGCTTTGGCCTCTTCTGTCCTCCACTGGTTTTCAGGATCTGGCGATGGGCATAGACGCAGAGGGAGAGAAGATCAAGGATCCCATGAGGCTCATTGTACCAGTTCTGCTGGACGCCAACGTCAGTGTGTTTGACAAGATCCGCATCATCCTGCTATACATCTTCCTGAAGAACGGTCAGATATCCACTGTGCTGCTCAAGTTGTTTCTCATATCAACTAATAACTTTTAGAACTTCTGCACCAAAAAGCAGAAAAGCTCACTCACAATCTTTTGATGGACTCATGCATTCATATTTTGTTTTTGTTTTTTTTGTTTCTTCACTGTTAATCCGTTCTCAGGTGTCCTTGTGTTTGCATGAATTATAGCATATTTATAAATGTGCATGCTCTCGTGCATGTGTGTGTTGCATGAACTCAAAGTCTATGCTGCATGTGTTTGTGCGTCTTTATGTGTGTGTCAGGTGTGACTGAGGAGAACCTGTGTAAGCTCCTCCAGCATGCCAGCATCCCACCAGAGGACAGTGACATCATTTCCAACATGGCCCACATGGGCGTTCCAATTGTCTCTGAGGTGAGCTGTCCTGGCCTGGGACCTCAGTGTCTCATCATGAACCATATGAACCATAATCTCTTAACAGGTTCTCACCAGGTTCCTAACCAGAAGTGGCAAAACACACATTCTGTACGCAAGTAGAAGTTCAGATACCTAAGTAAAGAAAGTACTGATTCAACTTCTTTACTCAAGTAAAAGTGTGAAATTACAGCCTCTGAAATGTACTCAAAGTATAAAGTTAAAAGTTGTCCTCTGAAGGACTTTTCTACTGTTTCTATGAAAAGCTAACAGAACCTCACCTTTTCTCCACAGTCAAGTGTCTGTTTCGTCTTTTACATCATTTTTCATCTTGTTCTATCTTTGTTGTTTTCCTCTTCTTACATGTTTTATATAGTTTTCATCTTTTGGGTTCTTTCATATTTTGTTCAGTTTTGTCTTTGTGTTTTTACTTTGTCTTAATCTTGTTTGTCATTTTCATCTTTTTGCATCTTTAAGTAGTTTTTATCCTGTTAAGTCGTCGTGTTCCTGTTGTTACAAGTTCTGTTATTTAAATCCTGTTACATCTTTGTTTTATCCTTGTTACTTCTTAGTGATTTTCATCTTGCTATGTCTTTTACGTAATTTTCGTCTTGTTTAAGTCTTCGTCTTTTTCCTGTTGTTACATGTTTTATATAATTTTCATCTTGTTACATCTTTTACGTCATTTAAGTCTTCTTAAATCTTTGCTGTTTGCATCTTGTTGTTTGTTTTATATAGTTGTCATCTTGCTAAATCTTTGTTTTTAACTTGTTACTGCTTACGGCATTTTCATTGTTGCATGTTTTACACAATTTCGTCTTGTTACATCTTTCTTGTTTTTGTCTTGTTAAGTGTTTTATGTCATTTTTGTCTTGTTGCATGTTTTATGTCTTATGTCTGTCATGGAAGCACTGATGGATATACCATTAAGTCTCTTTTCTATGTGTTATTGTTGCATCCATTTAGGTTGAAATCAGTTTGTTGTTGTATGTGGAGTGTAAGGAGTAGAAAGTACAGATATTTGTGTTCATGCAGGGAGTTAAAGTAAAAAGCTGTCAGAAAAAATAAATACTCAAGTAAAGTATAGATATCTGAAAAATCTACTGAAGTACAGTAATGAGGTATTTGTACTTTGTGTGCTTTCCACCTCTTCTCAACACTTCTGAAGGTGTATAGCAGCAAGATTCCTCACTCTCAACCCCTTTCAGCATGTTCACCAAAACGCTTTGTGCCTTGATGTGTGCGTCTAACACCTATTTCTCTCTACAAAACTCAAAAGATAGGCATGAAAAAAAACAACCCACTCTTTACAGTGAGTTGAATTGCTGATGTGTAAACTGTGAGCACACGAGTGATCAGTGTCATTTCCTCACAGGGCACCGCCAAGAAAGCCAAGAAGCCTGATCGTAAGGAGCGAATCAGTGAGCAGACCTACCAGCTCTCCAGGTGGACTCCTCTCATCAAGGATCTCATTGAGGTACTTTTCATGTCTTACATGAGCTACAAACTAATATTAGGCAATCTAACTGTAGCTACATTTCAATAAAGTGATATTACATTAATAACACATTGTTACTGTAAGTGCTGATTCTTAAAATGTATTTTTTGCAAGGGTACGGAGCTGCAGACATGCAGAACTCCATAAAAGCACGCGGAAAATGTACCTCCAAAGTGGAATGTTTCTTGGGGCTCACTGATTACCACACAACAAAAACACAACTTTATGGACAAAATATTTTCAGGTTTTCCCTCTTAAGTTGGAGTTGCCTGATGGACAGATAACTGTATTTGTTGTTAAAGAGCTAATTGTGACTGTTAGCTATTTAGCTCAGTCGGCTGTGCAGCTAACGTTAGCAGTCCTATTAGCTGAGTCCAGGACCGTTCCATGTTTGCCTGGTTCCTGTTCTGGTGCCCACTCCCACTGTAATTTTGAGATGGTAAAAACGAGTCTGGAAACATCAAGTTAAATCACTGAGGAGCATGGTGGTGAATATATTTCCCCCACCTTCAACTATAATGTGATTGCATCTGAATGTGACTTAAGATTTAGAATTTATTTGTGAGAACTGTGATTGAAAACTCATGTACTGACTTTCTGAATGTGTTCCTGCAGGACGCTATTGAGGACAAACTTGACCCAAAGCAGTACCCGTACATTTCCCAGAGACAAGTATCTGCCAAAGCCAGCGCTCCGTCAAGGTGTGTGGTATTTCAATGCATATTGTCCACACTTCATTGCTTCAGTAAATGGCTTCAATAACTAAGAAATAAATGAGGTACATTTGAGCCATTTGACTTAAAACATCTTATTTTTATTTAAATGAGAGTCTTACAATATTGACTCAAAGAAAATAAATCTACCTGCATGAGTAAAAATCAATGTTTTGCTGTAAATATTTATCCAATTCCTTGTTTGACATCTTGCAGTGCTCGCTATGGTAACTGGCACAAGAACAGGGGCCCCACAGAGATGAAGACGGGGCCCAGGATCATCGTCTTTATTATTGGAGGGATGACGTACAGCGAGATGCGCTGCGTGTATGAGGTCACCCAGGCCAACGGCAAGTGGGAGGCCCTGATCGGTGAGTTCACTGGACGCAAAGAGTCAGTCTGTGTTTTTGCAAGTATGCCAACTCTTAGCTGAACACCCCTTTATTTTATTTGATGAAAATGCTAAAAAAAAAAAAAAAATCTCTTTCGTACAGTTGCAATGCAGCAAGGGACAATTCACACACAGAGAACAAAAAAGCTTCAGGGTTTAAGTCTGGTAAATAGTTCATTTCTGTTTTTCTCATACACCTTTGCAAATGCCTGATCCAAGACATCTTGTGGACACCCTGTCATCAGAACTGAACACAGAATTTACGCATTTTCGTTTGGAAATCTTGTTGTGCAGATGCATCTAGCCCTTTGAAACTGAGTGTACACTCTTAGAAAAAATGTGATAACTAGAACTATGAAATGTTCTTTGGCTTCTGCCCATAGGGGAACCCTTCTATGGTGTAATGGTTCCACCCAGAAATGTCTAGCTAGTTTATCCAGAACATTTCCACCTTCTAAGGGTGCTAACAAGAACCCACCTTGGGGGCTCAACCAAGAACCTTTTTATATTCCAAGAGATTTAGCTAGAACACACCGAGGATTTTATATTATGGTACAAAGAACCCTCAATGACCTTGAGCATTCTTCACGGATTTCAACAATCCTCGAAGAGGTCTTTCCCCCAAAAAGGGTTCTTCAGTAGCAAGCAAGTAGCAGTAGCAGTGGAACCCTTGTTTCTAAGAGTGTAGGGCCAACCTGAACTCAAATGGTCATCACAAGAGCTTGAAGAATCGGCTACCAAACTGGACCTATTATTAAATGCCAAGGAGACAGAATGTCTGATTCTGAACAAAGAGTCAGATCACTCACCCATCTGCTCCATGAACAGCGCTGACATCAAGGAAACCGACGACTTCAAATACCGAGGTTCATGTGTAGTCAGGAGCAGAAAAGACTTCCTGACAAGGGAAGGCCAGGCTTGGAGTGTTTGCTACATCCAATATGGCCGTCAGACGTCTCAAGAGCCACCAAGATCAACTTTTTCAAAGCCTGTGTGGAAAAAGTCCTTCTTTATGGGGCTGAAACATGGTCAATGAATAAAGAGCTCCAGGAATGTCTTGATGAAACATACACAAGACTCATTGTGCCTGTCCAGAACCTCTCATGGAGGAACCATCCCACAAAAGCTCAGATCTAGAGGTTGCAGCCCTCCTATCTCAGCTGCTGTTGCACAGAGAAGAGTCCACTTTGCTGGACATTGCTACGAGGCAAAATACCAGATAATCTCGAACATTCTACTCTGGAGACTTTCTTGTCCTACATGGGGAAGCAGAGCATTCACATTTCCAGATCTGCTGACTATAGGGACACTGGACTGACTGTGAATGAATTTGATGAGCAACAGAAGCCAATAGGAGTGACGTATGTCTCAGATCTCGACAGTAATGTCTCTGTCTTTAGGTTTTGTGAAGACCGAGGTGTTTTGAGGAGGGTGTACAGCTAGTGAAGTATTAAAGTGATACTACACTTTCCATGATAACTAACTCAGTAAGTACTCACCACTATGCCGATGTGATGATAAGTGAAGATCTTCAGTTCATCAAACAATCCTGGAGTTTTAGGAGAAGCAGGGTAGCAGCCTCATCCAGTACAATGGCAGTGAATGGTGACCACGGATAAAACATTAAAAATAGCACACAAAACAAACACAAAATGTCTCCATCCTGCTTGTGTGGTGTAATCCAAGTGTCTGCAAGCCGCGACATTAAAAATTAACCGCAAAAGACGCCATTTTCGATATGTGTCGCGGCTTTAACATCTAGTTTTTATATTATTGCTCATTTCTGCTAATTTAACTTGGCAGAATTTTCTACCTCAACATTTCACTGTGATCCAGTATTCAATACATTTATCATATAGAGGGTTGTCAATAGCATGTTTGATGCAGTATGACTCGGTAATATCCTGCTATAGGAATAGGAGGAATGAAAGTTGGATCCATCCTCCTGAGTGTTTGAATCTTGCTGATGTGTCTGTTTGGAAATCTTATATTTATGTTCTCTGTACTGCTGACTCAGCAGAGCTTCGCTTCTGTGAAATGGCATTAATCACATTCTCTGTGAGAGCTGATATGTTGTTGTGACTCTGCAGGAAGGAGGAGAGGACAAGTGAATCTGCAAAAATCATCCGCAATTCACATTTCATCGGGCTTTTAGCCATATTGCATATATTGACCTTTGAGGCTTTTGTTCCCGGTAGGTTCCACCCACATTCTCACCCCGCCTAAGTACCTAAAGGAACTACAGCACCCAGACTTCCTGGACCCCAACGCCCCACCAGAGGGCACAGAGGAGCCGCCTGCAGAATGAAACAACGTTTGGAAGTAAATACACAAGTAATGATGTGGTCTGTGGATCCCTGTGTTCCCCCATGTCAACCCACCTGCCCAGTGTCTGACCTGTGAACCGTAATGATCCCTGCAGTGTTTGTTGTCAGTGATTTTCACTAGCACTCAAATGTTGCCTGACTGTGAAAAGATTTTAAATACTACTTGATACTGGGTTATTTTAATCAATACTGGGCATGGACACATTTTAATATGTGTAAAAATCTCTGCTGTGATTAATATTTTTTAACATGGATTTCCTACTTAAAAAAAAATAAAAAATACTCAGAAAATGGGGTTGGATCTACTCTTGGGGCCCTTTCTTTCACTCAGAGCAAAGCCATTGCACTGGTGGTGCAGGTGGCATTGTTATCTTATAATGGCGCAGTTGCCATTTTTGCCAGAAATAATCAGAAATAAAATGTAAATATTGAAGTTTTTAAAGTAATTGAATGCTGCTTAGTCAAAGTTAGTAGCTATTTTTTTTAATACTTTACAACAGTTAAATATTTTTAAACCAACAGACAGAAATAAAGGGTGACAAACTACATTGATTCATGAAAAAAAGAAAAAGTGGTCACTCTTCAGTTTACAGGTCCCCCCAGTTTCATGGCAAATAGGTGGTAATTACTGAGTAAAATATTTAAAAAAATCTTTGAATTTACCCACAAACTACGGCTGAATTTCATGGTAAGTATGTGATAATGCATTAATTATGATACTTGCTAATTATCACATATGTACCATGAAATTTGGGGTAAATTTGCAGGCAGTTTCAAATAAAGTTCAAGTATTTGAAATGTTAATTACCACCTACTTACATTAAAATGATACTTGCTAACTATCACAGACTTAACCATGAAATCTGTGGGTGATTTCTAAGAAATTTCAAATATGTTAGCTGGTAATTACCACCTATTTACTGTGAAATTAGGGAACCTGTAAATTTAAGTGTTACCAAAAGCGGTCTTGTGCTTTCACTTCTTGAACCAGGATTTGTGTCTCCTCTCTTTAAAAATATTTTCTCTTTGTTTCTTCCTGGTAAATCTGACGTCATGCTGCCAACACTTGCACTCCTGGCGCACCTGCTTTTTAAAGGTGATGAGAGCTGATGTTCTCATTGTATTTTTTTGTTGTTGTTGTTGTTTTTAAAGCTTTTTTTTTGTGTGTGGCATTTTTGCCTTTATTTGACATTACAGCTGAAGATAGGACAGGAAACAGGGCAGAGAGAGAGGGGATGACACGCAGCAAAGGGCTGCAGGCGGGAGTTGAACCAGCGGCCACTACAGAGGACTAACAGCCCCCATACATGGGTCGGGCGCTCTACCAACTGAGCTAAACTTCCACCCCTGTGCTCATTGGTTTATTGCATTTTTGGCCTAAACTCGCCCATGAATTAATCAAGGAATATTATATATGGAAAATAAAAACTAGTTTGGCTATATCTACATAACAACTGAATCAGAGCTCCATCAGAACTACCTGTTGGATTGCTTTTGATTCAGGGCTGCTGATTTCTGTAACTTTCTGAGACCAACAATCCTTCACATTCACACCGGCTTCATGCTGTAATCAGCCAGTGTGGAGATGTGCATTATTTTACTTCTCTCATTCCCCCCCCTCCTCCTCTATTCTTCACATGACTTCTTGTATCCTCTCTGACTTTTGGTGCTGTGTTGTATCTCACCTCCCTTCTTATCTCCTCCAGGGCTGTCGTCGTGATTTGTTTCCCTGCCGCTGTTCTGCGTCTTCCTTTTTTGTACCTGAGCTGTTCTTATTCCCCCCTTTGGTCATTGTTCTGAAAAGTGATCATGTGTCGTCTTGTGTCTCTCAGGATCGACTGAAATCTTCACCCCTACTCGCCTTCTGAAGACCCTCAAAGACATGGATAAAGAAGAGCAGACCAGTTAAGAAGCTCCTGTAGTGCTCCC